>CM038796.1:190168266-190220659 GCA_021764765.1 Vicia sativa
TTGAATGATAAAGTACTTTGAAAAACTAATCTGGTTTTATTTTTTAATTTATTTGTGTGGTAAACTGTAGGAATGTTGCATATGCCTTTCGCCTATGAAGATGATGTTGAACTAAGACAACTTCCTGGCGGTCACCATTTTCACTGTAGCTGTGTGGACAAATGGCTGCACATTAATGCGATTTGCCCTCTGCAAGTATGACATTTTGAAAAGTAGCAACTATGGTCAAGAGGAAGTGTAGGAGTCCTGTCAAGGGAATTTGTATGCTCTGTCAGTATAATAGGCCCAGCGTGTTAATATACTTCAGTACAGGTCTCTTAGTTGTTACTGCTGCAGCTGTTTGTTTGTTTATCTCATAGTGATAGTTATATGATTCTTCGTTATGGCGGCTTGTAACTGGTTGTGTATATATCACAGGTCATTGTAGACCGCAATAATTATCTTGAGGCACTAATATTTTATCGCTTTCACCATTTTTCTTCCCTGCAGAAGGCTGTATTGTCTCAGTATTCAGCTCGATCTGGTTAGTCCAACCTGCCTCCCTTCTTGTTGTGTCTCAGATAAAACCAAGGATGTACTTAAGTAGTTGCTACTAGTTTGATAGGCTGCTGATCAGAATAATAAGTCCTACAAGCTGAATCCGTGGAAGAACTGGATGTTTATGGACGTGAAACGCATTAAGGTTTTGTTTAATCACATGACAGTTCAGAAGTCCGAATTATGATTTTGCATATATCTGATGTGTTGACAACATGGTTGAGTTCTGTATGTTCCAAGCCTAATCCGGTCAAGGTTTCAATATCTCATGTGTAGATTTTGGACAAAAATCAAAGGTTTAGCTTTCAAATTTAGGAATATTGATTAATTTTGAACGTTACGTTCGCTTTGAAACATTTTTCTCACTGAATTTTAGCTCTTATAAATTCTTTTTAAGTTCTCTATCTTTTCATTATTTGAGTTTCATTAACAATAATTATGATGAAATGGTACTAGCATTCAGCTCAATTCGGTTATATTTTAACAAGGGGCAAATCTTTCACGTTTGGAAAAGCATAAAGTTCATAATGCTAGTTTGATGGTTGAGGTCAAGGAGTTAATAGGTGAAATGACAAATTACATGTCCATTAAAATTTATCATATTGGTTTGTTGATTAAGGTGATCAAGTTCGAGTATAAGATTTCAAATTACATGTTCCTTTTTATTTTTATTTATTTGTCTTTTCAATTTATGAAAATAACAAGATTATGATGTTGCTATTCAATATACATCCATACTATTTTAATCAGCATGGCACCATCGATAAACGACAGAACTACCTAACAAAAGATTTGGATGCACACTTGACCACTTGGATTTTGTAACTTGGTAGGTAATATTAAAACTGGCACTCTCAAAATAAGTGTATAAGACAAACTTAAGTTCTTGAATATAAGGATTTAGTATGGCTAAGCATAATAAACATAAAAAATAGATTAATTGAAGTCAAAGTGTTGGTTGGTCTCCATTGACACTAACAAGATTTTAGAACTTGGGTTTTGTAACAAAATAATATTTATTTGAAAATTGTTAGTTGGTGATGAAGGTCAGAACATTCCGACTTACTCCTAAACTCTTCTATGTCGCCACAAGAACATCTACATTATTACTATATTTTGAAGATTATATTTTCTTCATTACAATCAGTCTTTAATCAAGGAACTACTATTCATTGATCACTTTCATAATTTATATCATGTTAATATAAAACTTAAAATAGATGAATTGTTATGGAGAATTGGTTTAGCCACAAAAAGCAAATCAAAGTCATAATATCAATAGCTAGATAAAAACAACCAAATGATCAGCAATACATGCATTCAAGCCAATAATTAGTGTTTTCTATATATATTTATGTCAAACATTTTATTCAATCTACAACAAATTACATAAGGAAAATCCACAGTTTGTCTCTTTTTGGTATAGGTTTCAATATACCAATTAAACATCACCAATTACTATATAGTTCAATCCAACAATCTGAAACAAGTACTATCCTCATTCAACATTGATCCTAAGATGAAGTATTGAGGTGTCAAAACTTTTCTTTCTAACCAAAAGACAAGTGATTTTTGCAGGGCTGGAATTGTGTTATTAAGAGAACATACTAAGAAATCAGGCCTATGAAGTCCAACATGTAACCTATCTTTTCCAACAACCAATTCAGATGCATCAAGCAAAACATGCCAATAGTTCCTATGAGCCTCAGAAACCCAATGCATTGTTCCATCACATCTGCTACATAAGCAAATAGCCCTTTGGACTTATCTTACATTTCCCAAAATTTTGACTTAACTGAGAACCTCTAATCCTCAAATCAAGCCATGTCTTTGGTGCTATGAGAACCCTAGACTCCTTAAAAGAAGCAAATTCTTTTATATAATCCTTTGTTCTTCACCAAGAATAGTCATGTAGTAGTTTCCTTTAACAAAGGGTAACTTTCTCCAACCAACATCATAGCATCTTTGTAACTCGGAGTAAAAAGAACCAAGTATTCGCCGCCTGGTAAACCGCAATGCCTCAAAACCTTAGTTTGAGCTTGAATTTCCGGGATCGAGATGAAACTCCCGGAAAGGAGGATTTCTTGTTGATAACATCAAGTAGTCTCGATGGTTCCAGCTGTGTTCCATCCATTTCAGGTAGGTTGCTTCCGAAAGAAGGCGACCGTGGTGATTCTTAGAGCATCTGACATTGGTAATTCTGAAGGCCTCATTGATGATGAAACTTGACATGTCTATTCCACTTCCATCTCCTTCAATTAAATTCGCATATTCTGGATACTTTGCTAGGACATATTGTTCATATTCATTTCTTTCTTTGTGATTGGACCTGACCATCTCAGGTCGATGTCACGGATAGATGATATTGCTTCGCTATGATATGAGCAGGAATCACCAAATTTGGTTTCTGTTCAAATACCAATTATAAGTCTTTTTGTTAGTTTCAAACATGTAATATTACATGCATATTTGGATTGACAGTGAGTTTGACAGAATCACAATATACAATCACGTTGACAATGATTTTGCCAAACTCACGTCGCGTACCAGGAAATTGAGGGTCTAGAAATTACCTTCATGACCAAACTGTTTGACTTGGTATTCTCTGCTATCAATTTGTGCATAGGTCCAGCAGGAAGTTTCTGAGTGACCTTAACTTCATCTTCTATCATTGCCTGATATATTGTCTGAAGTACAGTTTAGAATCATTCAAGATTTAGCAGTTGAAAATTGAAATAGAAGCAACAAGTAAGAAAAAACATAAAGTAAGAGTTTTGATTTGTTTACCTCAGATCCTCCAAGCTTTTTGTTGTTTGTTCCCATGGTAATATTTGTCTTCAATCTTCACTACTTAGCAGAAACTAAAAAAATTGGGTTTTTAGTGTTTAACACCTTAGAAAATCTCTAGCAGAAAGATGCCAAAGAAAATCACAAGTCTTTTTATTCCTTAAGTTCCTATGAACTTAACCATGGTTTGCACATATTTATCTAGAGTTATTTGTGACCATTATTGGTTTTCAGACTAAAAATTAAAATATGATTAAGCTGGTTTTCATTTCTATACTCTATCAATTAATTTATGTGTAGATAATAAGATTAAAGAACACGTTAGCATAGGAGTTTTGAGGTGAAACTTTCCATTGGCAACGACGTGACAATATTTGTTAATTGAATAACGTAACGTCACTATTGAATTTATATATATATTTTTGATGGAGAATGACCATTTCATAGTTTAGTATTGGTGGAAAGTCAACACAGACATGGCATCATGTATGGTTTCAAGGAAACTGTGGGACTCAATCTTTATGCTAAGGGTTAGATCAGAGGTTGCGGCTGATACCTAGCACAATTTTGATAGTGTCACAAAACGCCTTAAAAAGAGCTATCTACTCTGCAACTCGATCTCGTAATTTCTTCAGTGACATTTTCAAAACCTTTTCTTTAAATCGAAATATCGGAAAAACAAGGAGTCCAATTTCACTAGGACCAATGTACCGTTGGTAAACAAAGTTGTAATCTACAACATAGGAGGACCAATTCTGTTGTTATTTTGTGGTATGAAAAGCTAGTTCTACTATAATAGAGGGTTATAATGTTTAATAAAAAATTTGAAGATTTGTGAGAATATTCCCCGTCTCTCACGCGCTACATGTTGGGAGCATAGTCCACAAAGAAAGTTCATTTTATATCCAATGAAGTAATGTATATTATTGAATAGAATACACCCTTCCTTAGTTGTGCTTCTCATAGCATGATAGACCAATAACATCACAATTTCTCACATCATGTAGTCATTGAGTATTATAAGAGCAGCATGGTTTAACTCTGATAAATTTGACTAGTAGGTTTAAACGCCCTCAAACAATATTATGCATGTACTATATATATATATATATATATATATATATATATATATATATATATATATATATATATATATATATATATATATATATATATATGAAAGAGACTCAACAACCACCAGCTTGTCATCTTCAAACTTACTCATCATCACCAAAAGAGATATTTTGACAACAAACCAAACTTAAGGACGCATGTCAGCACCAACAGAAAAGATTCATATAAACAATATCTTTCTATACAAGACACATATTTGTTGACAGATTAAATTCCATAACTCAACCAGCAAACCACAAAGATTAGGTAACAGCAAAGCAAAACTTGTATCAAAAGCAAACTATCCCTTCCTCTCTACTCAACAAAGTGCACATAAAAATCGCTATTATTATCACTCAAAAGCACACAACGCCATAAGAAGGGTGTAAAGTAACACCATTGTGTGAACCAAAGAAAAAGAAGCCAACATGCCCCTGATATTCTTTATTTTCGTCCTCTTGTTCAATTCTCACATCCCTCATAACTAAAGCACAACCAAATCCACCTTCTATATTTCACAAATACCAAAGTAACAAAAGAGATGAATCTCACAAAAAGAAACTCATCCCTATCCTTGTTTTGATCCTCTCAATCATATCAGTCCTCAGAATTCTTAGCCTTACTCTCAAAACTCATTCATCTCATGCTTCTCCACCTTTTTCTTATACAAATGAATCATCATTGCATCCACAAATATCTCACAACATCACAACTACTTTCAAAGAGAAAGAATTCAAAGTTTTAACAGATCTAATTTCTCTTAAATCACCATGCAACCTTCTCATATTTGGTTTTCAACCTCAGTTCCTTATACTTTCATCAATGAAGCCGGTAGCACTGTCTTTCTTGACGATAATAACTAACGACAGAACAACAACAACAACAAACTACAACAATAACAACAACACTCAAATACACAATTTAAAACTACAATGTGCCAACAAAAGAAGCTTATAAACTACTAAAACATGCAAGAAACAATCCAGTATGTGCATCAGACCCAACATACCTACAAACATCAAATGCAATCTTGCATTGACAAATTTGCCTGCAATAGTGTATGAGAAGAATTGGGATGTCATACTTGTGGATGGACCGAGTGGCATTCAGCCGAGTCACGGGGAGAATGGCATCCATTTACACTGCTGGTGTACTTGCTAGAGGTGGGAATGTTTCAGATGTAATAGTACATGATGTAAATAGAATGGTAGAGAAATGGTTTTCTTGGGAGTTTCTTTGTGATGAGAATTTGTTGTATTCTAAAGGGAAGTTATGGCATTTTAGAATTAGAGGTAACTTGAATTCCACTACATTCTGCTCTGTCACAGATAGGGTAAGTACATAATAGAAAAATAGTTTGAAGTATTCTTTATTTAAAATTTTCACCTTGAAGGTGCCAATTGCCATTGAGTAATTATAGTTCAGGTCAATGACCTGAGAATTCTTCGTTTATTTTAAGGTAAAAATGTTGTTAAAAGTTTTAGGATTAGAAATGTATAGAAATATATCAAAAGAAAAAACTCATTTGTAATGGTTTAAATTACTATATGTGAGATTTTGAATTGAACTCTAATCTCGACAAAGATAATCTTGGTTTAAGAGGTTTAAGATATTGCTTCATTCCTATGCTACACCAAGTCCTGATGTAGAATTTAAATATGCTCAAACATAAAGTCAAAATGTTAGAATTGTTAACATATTAAATTTAGCCTGTTTGTTTAACCAAATTGTTTAAGCTAGCTTGTAGTTTAAGTTAACTTAGTATTATATAAATAGATTAGTTCTCTCATTTTGTTGAGAGAAGTTGTTTGTTGTTATTCATTTGTAATTTTTGAATCCTTATTAAGTAAGTGAAAATAGTTATAATCAATTATGGTTCTTCTTCTTCCTCTTCTTTTATATTCTCCCTCTTCGTGAAAATCTAATACAATTTCTTGTGTTTGTTCACTCAATTTTCTCATAGTTTTGGTTTGTTTTACGACACCCTCATAACAAATGATGCGTGAGCATGTAGAAGAAGATGTCAAACGGCAGTATGAGATTGAGAGATTCACCTAATAATTTTGCCAGGACGTGAAGATGCAAGTCCCATCGATTCAATAGGATTTGTTAGAAGTGTTGAAGGGAGCCACAACCATGGATGATACGCTAACGGAGAAGGAGAAAACGACGATGGTAGAGAAAGTCCACAACGTCATCGTATTAAGCCTTGGTGATAAGGTT
Source organism: Vicia sativa (assembly GCA_021764765.1). Taxonomy (NCBI): domain Eukaryota; kingdom Viridiplantae; phylum Streptophyta; class Magnoliopsida; order Fabales; family Fabaceae; genus Vicia; species Vicia sativa. Next base: position 190,174,927 of record CM038796.1, read on the forward strand.
CTCAGAAGGTTTCAAGGAGAAAACGATGATGGGTGTGTAGACGAAACTCGAAAGTTTGTACATGATCAAATTATTGATCAATCTCCTATACTTAAAATAAGCTTTGTTTTCATTCAAGATGAGTGAAAAGTATTGGTTAAACAATTGGATATGTTCAACAAGCTGATTATTAATCTTGAAAATATCGATGTCAAGATCAATGATGAAGATCAAGCTTATCGTTGCTGTGGTGCTTTACCACGCTCTCATGCTCACTTCAAAGAAACTCTCTTCCATCGTGTCGACGCCCATCGATTTTTTTACTAATTGATATAAATGAAAGTCGCCACCGAGATTTATTTATTCCAAGAAGGAAAGAGAAAATATCGAATAAAATCCACGAGAGAAAAGAAATGGTCGTCGAGACCAAGAGATATAGGTTCGGAGTCTGCTATGTAGTGGAAGGTCTTAACACTCTTACATCCATCGTACTCGATGATACCCAATTAGTTCAAAGTGTTCGCAGTTAATGTGAATTTATGATCTTCTAAGGTGGAAAGGAGAAAGAAAAGAGAAGAAATATTTTTATTATTTTTGCTCGCCTTTTAGTCGTAAGACTTAGTGCCTACGTATCCCTCGCAATGGGAAAGTCGTAGCGCCATAGTTCGACTAGAAATGATTGTTTGTTGATTGACTTTAAATGAAAAGACAAGTCATCATTTTAAAGGAGAAAGACTCATCTAAACGCCCACAAGGTGTGATAAAGAATAAAGGACTACGCACCAACATGAGAGAGGGTTTAAGAACACCTCTAGTACTCAAGTGGAGAAATCGAAAACTATGGGGATAGAGGAAGAACATCTCAATTATAAACGAATCATGTCTAATATTGAAAAGATTTTAAATGTAAAAGGTGCTCGGATGCACAAAAAGCTTGAATGAGTTAAGATTGATTGAGTGAGTGAAAAGTACCGAAACATTAGGCTATCATCTAATGATTCAAATACTATAAATTGAATGAGTGAGCTCATCCAATCGTCTATCATCCAAAAACTTTATTATAAAATTAGTGAAGTGAAACGAGGTTCATGTTTATTAAGTGTTTCGAATAAAAGTATTTAGCTTATCGGCTATCATCCAATAACCTAAAGACTTTAAATTCGATTAAACTGTCAGGCTATCATCCAACAACTTAACTGAATACCACTCAAGTTATTTTTGATGCAGATAGAATTTTTTTTTTAGCATATTGGGCTATCATCCAATAATCTAAATACTTCAAGTTTATTTAAACCATTGGGCTATCATCCAACAATTTAAACAAACATCATCCAAGTTTTTTTTGTGAAAACATTTTTGAAAACAACTCGACGTTGGATCGAGGTTTGAGAAGAAGATTCGACATTGGATTGAGTTTTATTGAAAGTGGTTTAAATGCTCGGTGAATGGAGAAAGAATGAATCAGGTTATGATTAACCAAGCCATGAAACTTGATCGATCTCGAGAGAATAACCAAGCCTAATCTCTACTATGAAACCTTTATGGAAATTAGAAACTTGGTATGTGGACCAAGGAGCGAGAGATGAAGGAGAAGCGAAATAATTATAAACAATACAATAGTAAATAAATCATAAAAGCCCACTATGTAAGCAAGTAGGAATTTTTAAATGCATTGATTGTACTATAAACTTCGCTAAGTTTCTTAGACTTTATCTTATGATGATTTACTTCTACTTAAAATAGTAATCTTGAAGATAACCTTGATCCTGTCTTTGTCTTCTTTCCTTCTTACTGGATTATTTTTGATCTGAAGAGTGATAATGATCAACGATATTCTTCTTTGTTAAATTATCATATTCTTTCATATGGTTGTATATTATCTTCAGATATATAAGCAACAACTTATCTGATGAGAAATGTCTTCTTGAGAATGAAAGCTCTTCGATCTTGACTTCGATCTTGTCTTTGAATTCTTAATAATCAGCTTTTCAAAGATGCATATCTGATGTATAATTTTTGTAGCAACAACTTATATCAACACATCTGATTCGCTGTCGAATATCTTCATTTTGATCTCTTGATCTTTGTATTAATTTCCTTTCTGATAAACATTCAACATTTCTTAGAACTGTTGATGTTTCTGTAGAAGTGGTCATAATATTTCTTCTGTTGAGTGCAGTGGTCTTTTTGATGATATTTATCTTCTAGTAAGTTTTACTCCGTGAGTAGATTAGCTCGAGAAGATATCATCCTTTGATCTTGTCTTCTTATGGACTTTGGAGATATTGATTAGATGAGTCCATAATTTATTTCTTTATTTCTTATTATGGAATACTGATGTTGAATGAAAAATACGTATTCCATGAATTCTGAGTCTTCGTAATCTTGACTTTGTCTTCTAACTATGAGCAATAACTCTTGTGATGAGCAAATTGACTTCTAATCTTGAGTAGAATCTTTCTTCACATATGTTCGTAGTCTTGACTTGTCTTTAGAATCCAAGCAAGCAGCTCTTCTAATGATCGAATGTTGATTGATCTTGTAGTAGAATATTTATTCATATATGTTCGTAGTCTTAACTTGCCTTTTATAAACCAAGCAACAAATCTCTAATGACCAAATCTTGACTTCACCTTCTAATGTTGGAAGCTTGTTTCGTATACTCTGATTTCCGATCTCGTAGCAACTCATTGATTATTTTTGTCGAACATTCAACATTCCATAGAACTACTAATGTTTCATTAGAAACAAAACTCAATGGTTCTTCTTCTGGAGTGGTAATATGATTCTGATGATATCTTGATTAAGACTATCCGTAATTCTAATCATGTATCTCGCACACTCAATGAAACCATTAGAACTAAAATTGTTCTTCATAAAATCTATGCTTGTTATTATCAAAACCTCGGAGATTTAAGCATAGATCAAAAGTTCTTAAGGGTGAATTGGGATTAAAAAACTTGGTTTTGAAAATTTTGAGATTAAAATCGAGTTTAAAACATTTTAAATATTAAGAAACAATTTTTTTTGCCGAATATAAATTATGAAAGTAAAGGGTTTATGGAAGAGAGAACACCAAGAATTATTTTGGTAAAAAAAGGACTTATTCCTCTTCCCAAGAATTGATATTGACAGTATCCATTAAATGTTGAGAGCTTTTAGTAGGCAATACTCACAAACCCTCTTATACAAGGAAACTGGTTGATTTACAACCAAATAATAAGACCAGGAATTTAGCAGTTTGAGTCTTCTCTTTCAAATGGTGAATCAAAGAGGTTTGTCTCCTTTCCATGCAGTAGATTGAAGCGATTAATCTTCTTTCCACGAGAATCTTGTAGTGGTTAGTCTTGAAGCTTCTAAAATTAATTTTTAAGCTTTTATACGGGATGGGCTGATGAACCTTAAACCTTTGTTTTATCTGGCTAAAACTAATAACATGTAAGATTTTAATACTAGGATAATCAAACTTATCAAGATTTTAATACCGAGTTAAGCTAGAACCTAATCTTGGTTTTATACTAAGCTAACCAAGAACCTTAAAGAGATTTTACCACTGACTGATCTCAGACCTAAATAAGGGCTTGATCACACAATCCTAAAACCAAAGCTTTTTACGTGTTTAGCTTCTAACCCACACATAATCCCTAAATGGATAATATTCAACCAAGATGTATACAAAATATTTCCTTGTTGAATTTTACAATTGTACATTTCCAGAATTACAAATTATCCTCACTCACAAAAAAATTTCTCGCAGAAGCACCCCGACTAAAATATTAGTAAAGGAATGTAAAAGAAAATTTTATATATAAAGAGAGAGTATGAGAGTGAGAAGTATCAAAATACAGTTCCGGATGATTTGAAATGAGGGAAGTAACATCTATTTATAAGCTAGAGGTTGGCTGAAAAAGGAATTTGAATTTAATGCTTTTAAGACATCCTAATTGATTAACACCTAATAACAATTGATTAGATATTCAAAGTATAATCGATTATAAGTTCAAAATAGAAAATAAAATATATCTAGCCATTGCACAAAATTAAGGGATGGTCATAATCGCTTGGATCTCAATTTTGAACTAGGTAATCGACATATCGTCCCAATTAATTAGCAAAGATACAAATTTCTCCGCAGCTATTCTGACAAATCCCAATTCATATGGCACAACTTCAATATATTTTTGAAGATATTTTCTTGAGAAAAGTCGGTTTATAATATATTTCAGTGTGTGTGTTTTAGCTATGCTCTTTTACAATAATGCCCTTATGTTTTACAAAGTGCTCACTCATACTAATTAGGTAGGGCTTTCTTGCACTTCAAGACTTTGTCAAATAATTTATTTATAGACACTTGCTTGAGTTGCTTTGAAATAATACTTAAGTTATATTCCATTTTATTTCCTCATCAAATAGCCAAGTCCATAAAACCCTATACTTAGGTTTGTATCTTTATCTGCTTAACTGCTTATACTTGACTTGTCATCATGAAAAATTATTATCCTTGTTAAAACAATATTACATGCTAAATAGGGTTCCATATCTTTTACCCTGGGTTGGATATGATCCTTATGAGTATGTTCAAGGTTGTCTGTGAGGGTTAGTTGGTGGAAGATAAAGATGGTCCTTCTTCCAGCGAGCTAGTCAAGCTCTCGTCAAGGACGCTAAATCTGAGTATGATGGCGCTATAAATAGGTGGATGTAGCACCATATACCCAAACATGTATTTAAATAATTACTTGACAATTTAATGTGTCATTACGATAATCCTTCAACAATAATAAAACATATAACAATATGCAAGCAAAATTATTAACAACATACAACACCTGCTATCACATGCTCTCCTGATCTTAGGCTCATTGCGGCAAAAAAATTATAAAATCAAGTGTTAACAACATAGCAAATCTAGACATTTAGTCTCATAAAGATTTAACTTTCATAACTTAATTAAAACGAAGTTGTATTATTCAACTTTCAACAACTTCTAAACCTCAATAAACATGGTATTCAACTTCAACAATAAGTTTAAAACATAATAAAACTACCTCATCATGATGTTATATAATCAAAGCATTAAACCGCTATAAACGCGGTAAACAAATTAAATTACTCCAAGATCTATTTCCCACTCACAACAACAAACTCTACTCCTGAGTATCTGTAAGATGTCCATGGTTGACAACATCAAAGCAAAAGGGGTGAAAATTTACTTCAATAAAATTAAATGGTATAAGATATAAGGTATACAAACATTTTCACATGTTTCACATCAATAACATAATCATATTCTCACACCCACTCAACATCATACACTACCACAATCACATGCAACTAACAATAAGTATTCTCAACCATTTAACAACTCAACATCTCATTCACAAATACTTTGATGTAAATACAATACAGACAATGACTCAACTCATTCATATGGTACCAATCAATGAAGGTTCTTCATACAAACCGGGTCACCCTTCTAGACCGAATCACCTTCTAGGTTGAAACACCCGCCAAAAATCAAAGGATATAACTATATATCAATGAAGTCGCCATCAAACGCTTTTTATCTCGACAAAAGGGAAAGGTAAACATCGAGTAAACCCGAAACGGAGAAATCACGGTCTATGCGCCGAGAGATCGGGAAGGAAGTCATGCCAGGAAGGGATTAGCACTCCACGCCGTCCGTAGTACTCACGGTATCCACTTACTTTCTATCTAATGGGTGTAAAGGTCTAACTATATCTGTATATGGTATAATGCATGCAAAAAGGAAAATAATAATTAAGAAAATAAAGAAAAGAAATGAAGGAAAAAGAAAACACGGGGAAAAGAAGGAAATATTTATAAAGGTTGCTCGATGAAGCCCTGTTGATGATGCTGCCCACGTATTCCCTCGCAATGGGAAAGTCGAGCGGATAGTTCGACTCACTTATTTTGGTTGGTTTGTGTTTTTAAATTAGCGTACAGAAATGCAGACGATGACGAAACACCTCCACGATGACGAAACATCAGCTACAGACGGGATGACGAAACATCGGCATGTGATGACAAACATCAGCAAACGAGATGATGAGACATCAAAGGATGAGATGGAGAAACATCAGAGGATGAGATGGAGAAACATCAATAGACGACGAAGCATGAACAACAAACAGGACGATAAAACATCCTAGACTAATTGGTTTGTATATTTTACTTTGGAAAAAGTTTCAGATTATATGAATGTTTTAATGCACTTAACAAAAACAAGATTTTAGTTTTAAGGATGCAAAAGGATAAAGGTAAAATGGCTAAGAGAAACTAACCTACTTCTAAATCCTAATGTTATCATGCAAAGTTGACCCTAAGTTAAGGGTATAAACAAAGGGAATAATCTACCTAAAGTTATCATACATGGATGCCTAACTTAATGTCTAAACTCGATGACTAAGTTAATCGAGGAAACCTAAGGGGAATCTATAAAATCAATCATCTTGGTTGGAAAGCCAAGTGAGAAGAGGGGTAGAATCAAGCAAAAGTGCTTTGTCAAAAGCACACAAACCAAGCACAAACAAGTGCTAAAGAGAAAAGAAGAAGAAGAAGAGAAGAAATTTGAGTGAATTATGCTCATACAAAGCGTCATGTGAAGCGAGGTCAGTAGACACAACATTCATTTACAAAGTTACACAGAACTTTAACAAACATCAAACATCATTATAAACACCCACAAACAAGTTAGTTCACAAACTAGGTCGAAACTAATCCTAAAAGCATGCAAAGAGCTAATTGTGCGAAGCGATGGACTTAGATGAAGTTAATAGACAATTAAAGAACAAAAGACATACAAGTCAGTATTTAATCATGTTAATGCTCATTTACATCATGCAAACTAAACCACAAAGATTCAAGAACCAAAATCTATCAAAAGTGTGCAAACATGCAACAAATGCGGTGGTGAAGTGCATCTAAGTGTGTAAGGTTTATGACATGAGAAAAGGTGTCAATATGAAGATATTACAGTGCCAACATCATACAAATGAATTAATAATCAAAACACAAAAGAAATGTCATGAAGATGCAATTACAACATGGGTGTGAAAACTAGTTGAAATGCTTAACCTAAGAGGTATTTACAATCTAAAAGAGGCCATGGAAAGGCAAAGATGAAGAGATGTGAGTCAAGTAATATTAAAATACACAAGTTACAGTAGCAAACATGTCATTTCATCAACAAAACATTAAAACATGCATACAAAGAATTCGGAAGCAAAACACTCAAGAGAAATGCATTCGATTCGTGCAAGTGCGAGTAGACACAAAGGCAGGCAGACAGGTGCGCAGGCACACAATGTGCAAGTGTCAAATGGTTTTTGGATCAGAGATGATATGTGATGGAAATCAATTCAAATTACACTTTATAAAGTCATGAGATGCTTCAAATTGCATACATACAACATCTACATGAGAACTAGTTAAAAACTTAACCTAGAGTGCAACTAAAGATGGAATGAAGCATGGTTGATGCATGAATGCAAAAGGATGAAACTCATAGCATAAGGGGAAATTGATGGAAGTATATAACATGGTAGGGATTCATGATCATCATATGCATGTTCATTATTTACAATGCACAAACAAAAGCAACTAGGAAAAGTTTAAACATGCATCTAGAAGTGTATGGTGAATGTGTTTAGATGAATGTGTCCTAACATGTTTGTGTCAAGTGTTGTGGACAAATGAGATGGGTCATGAGGATTTAAACATGATTCTCACATAAACACACAAAAATTAACAAAACATACTTTACAACCAATCCTAATGCAAAGATTAATAGTGGAAAGGGATGACTCTAAACCCTAGAATTAATCGTAAATGAACAAACAAGTGAATAAGTCAATCATGGTGAAGAGGCAAGATAAGAATGTAATGTAACACACAAGGTCAGTATCTTAAGACCTAAGTAAACTATAGACAAAAGCAATTCAAACAAAATAAAAAGCTCACACACACAAGTTCATTGGATTAAGGCTTGAAAGCATCTAAACTAGTTAAACATTGACCTTAAGAAATATTTAAACAAAGTAGTTTTAATTGGAAAATTAAAACCATGTGTGACTTGTGCCATAAGTTTAACTCAAGATATGATGCACGAGTAACCAAATGTAGGAGATGAAACTTCCATACACAAACAAATCACCTATTTAATGAACAAAATCATCCAAAGCAAGATACCACCTATCTTAGATCAAACATCATTGATTAAGATTTGTAGGAAGGGAAAGATGTCTTGTATGTCATAGGGTGATGATAGAACCCTCACAAGATGCTTGTCATGAGCTCAAGGTAATGTCAGTTGAGGTGACATGCCTCACAAATCATGAACCTATAATCCCTCAAGGTATGTTTCAACCAAACAATAGAAAAAGAAAAGAAAATCTAGCTCTTCTAGGTCATCATGATGACATTACAATTGAGTGCAAGCCAATGAATCAAAGAGCATTGAGTTATTGATTACATAATGTACAAGGTCAGTAAAGATCAAATATTCAATTGAATTGACTTCTAAAACCATGCATGATGCATACAACACAAGTGGTACAACCATAAGCACAAGTTGACAATGTTCTAATCAACAAAGGTTGCATGTGCTTGAGCAAATTAGGGGGCTTAAATGAATAAGTCACACTGGAATCAAGGCCCTAGATATGCTATAAGGATGAAGTAAGGGAGTGAGTAGTAGATTCTTAAAGAATTGCATGAATGCATTCCTCACCTTACAATCCATGCACAAGGATGCAACAAATGAAATGAAGATCAAACTTCTAACTAAAGATCAAAGTGATCCTTTGAGATAAAATGTCTCTCAAGTCTTATAAGACTATCCTTGAGGTTATCATTCCCCCTAAACATTAATTAGAAACACAAACTATACAAGAGAGGGGTTAAAGAACCAATGCATCATCAAAATAAGGTTAAACCAAACTTTATGCTCAAGGTAGAAACTTAATGACTAACATAAGATTTCCAATGAATGAAAACATGTCACATGTCACTAGAGCACTCAAATGATCATTACATACCCTAAGCTTGCGCCTTAAATCGTCCAAGCTTCACAATTGAAGGTGACTCAATTACACTAGCAAAGGTATGTTCACTTTTGAAATTCCACAAAATAGAAAAATGAAAGATAAAATCCAAGTGAAAATGAAATAAGGAGCTCAAATCCCTTACAAGTCAGGGACATATCCTTGCCCAAGTTAAAAATCCATGGAAAGGTCAAAGCAAAATTCAAAAAAGTCAACACTATCAATGTTCATGCTCATATGGCCAAATAACAAGAAGAATTGATATAAACTGTAAAAGTCAGGAATAAAAATCTATAAAAATTAGAAACAGTGACTCAACACCCTAAACATGGTAAAAAATATTTTTGGCATTTTTTATCTCCAAGGAAAAATGATAAAACCAAATAAAATGCAAAATGGGTAATGCAAATTATGTATTTAATGCAAAAATTGATTTAATTATACAAAAATGACAAAATTGTAAAATAAAAATCAGAAATGCATAAAGTATGGTATTAATGAGCTAGAATATTTATTATGCATTTTTTATATGCATGAAGGTATTTTTTAAGGATTTAAATATGCATGAAATTGTCTAAAAATGGAAAAAATACAAGAATACTTAAATAAAATTCAGAAATGCATGGGATATGATTTAAATGGATCAAAATATTTTTTTATGTATTTTTTATATGCACTAAAGCATTTTTAACAATTTAAATATGCATGAAATGCAATATAATGCATAAATTTATTTAATTATGCAAAATGCAAAAATTATCAAATAAAATTCATAAACTCAAAATTAATCCTCTAGGGGACTCAAAATATTTTTGTGGAATTTATAACACTGGAAAATATTTTTTAAGAATTGTTCAATGGAAATGCAATTAATTAAAGTCAGAATTTATTTAACTGGTCAAAACATTTTAAAAAAATTGGAAAAAATTCCACAAAATATTTAAAATCATTTTGAGCCTATGATATTTTTTTTGGAATATTTGGATGATTTTTGAATGCAAAATTAAATGATGCAAAATACTAATTATGAAATAATAAAATGGAAATTCAAAAATTGCATGGACCAATCAGAACACGCCAACACATCGTCTTCAACCTCTAGCATGCCCTAATTCACGTGTTTTTTCAGTTTTGAGAAAGCTACTTCTAGCAATCGTATCTCACTCAATTCTTAACCAAATTAAACGATTCAAAGCTCAAAATAAAGATCTCATGGCAAGCTACAACACACAACTTGTAAAACATCAAATGATCCACCACACATCAAGAAATCTGAGCAAGAAAATCATCCAAAATCTGGATTTCCAGAACTTCATGCTATGCAATATGCTTCACAAACAATTGAAATTATACATCAAACCTAGTAAGGCTAGCTAACCACGAGACACATATCATCAAATTCATCAATTGCAAGCTAGAAACTCAAATTCAAAGTTTGAATGTTACCTCTTGATTTGGAAAATAAATCCAAATATTCCTTGGATTTGAAGAAACACCACAATCTTGCTCTTAGATCTTCAATAGAGCTCAAATGATGAAGAAAATCCACTTTAAACCGATTGGCAACAACTTCCATGCGAGAAAATTTGAGAAAATGCAGAGGGATTTGATCTGAAAAACGAGAGAGAGAGGACCTCCTTGGCCTGAAAGCGACCTCCTACTTATAATGTGTGAGTAGAGTAGGTAGCTTCCTTTTGCTCCAAAAATCCGTTATTGCAAAAATCATAAAAATGGTATCTTTGGCATGGCTTGCTTTTGCTCTCTTCTGCTTGCTTCCATGCTTTGATGAGCTGGATCAAGTAGTGGAGGCTTGGCTCACGTGTTTAACTCAAGTTTGCTAAAAAGATGCAAAAATCAAAATTTGCATGAAAAGAATGTGAGCAAAAAATGCTCAAAATGTTTGGCTTTAAGGCAAGGAATGCTACCTGCCTTTGCTTCGAATCCCAAAGATGTGCTTGAAATAAACTTGCACAAAACAAGTTGAAAATGCACAAAATCAAACTACTCAAAATCACCTTATGCCACCTTTTCTTCTTTAGTTTTCTCACAAATGGTTCGCATTCCTTTGGCCTTTTGGTACACATCAATAGCTCTTGGTATGGAGGATCAAAACAAGTTTTGTCTACTAAAATGGAGCAAAATGAGTGAGATATAATCCTTCACAAACCAGTAACTGGGAACGCGCACATATTCTCGCAGTTTGCATGGCTATGCATGGTTTCAGCCTTCATGACCTCAACTTGTGAGCCTTGTATCTGATCAACCTGAACCAAATGATGTGATTCAAAGTTCCATTTAAAGCTCTCATGGCATACTTCAAAGCATCAAGTGGTTTTCAAAAATTCCATCTAAATCAAAAGATATAAGCCTCAACATTATGCCCACCACCTGCTTAGAAAATTACTCAAAGAAATGCCCGTAAACATGCTGCCCATGGTCAAATCTTGTGCATGAAGCTTCTAACTCAAATATCTCTCAAATGGTGCATTTTATAGAAATTTTACACATTCGCAATCTTGTAGGATTTTTCCAAGCTTTCCGTATGGTATGCAACCATTGATAAAATTGAGGAAGTTATGATGTGTCAAAGTTCCATAGGGTGAACACTTAGAAAAATTTCAAACTTCAAATAACTTCATGAACAAGTTAACTCCAATTTCTTCAACTTTCTTTGATTCAATGATGAATTTGGTCATGAAAATGAAAATATGATATTTGAATCGATGGTCGACCAAAAGTCCACTGGTCACCTCCCGACTTTGACCGACTTTGACCAAAATGACCATTTTGCCCTTAGAATCGACTTGCTTCTACCAAATTGAGCCTCAATATTTCAACCATAGATGTCCATCACATATAGAAACAAGGAAATTGTTTGAGTTAAGAATCAAGAAGTCCCGACTTTACTCAAACCCTAATTTTGCTCCATGTGTTGAGGTGACCAATCAAGCTTCAAAACCTCCAATCTTCTGAATGTAATGAGCATTCCTTTGAACCATGATAAATCATATGATAATAAGAAGGTAATGCTCCAAGAAAATGAATCATCCAAGCTTCAAACTCCACAGAGGACCAAAACCCTAATTTCATCAGATGAGTGTCACAAATGAATTTCCCACCAAATCTCTTCAAAACTTCAATTCTTGTGGGATCAATGAGACAAATGGAATGTCTTGAGGCACAATATATCATGGTGACTTGAAAGATCCACAGATATGACAACTTGAGATTCCCTTAGAAGGGCAAGCTAACACAATCAACCTCCTTAGCTTGTGGAAGTCTTGAGAACCCAAAGAGCTTGATCCTATCATGATATGAATAATGCAGTAATGATTTATGATGAAACATGTTTCAAATCAAGAGGGTAAATTTTGGGGTGCAACATAGGTTCGAGACAAGTTACCAATCCACCCTTCTATTGTAACTCGCCTCTTTCAATAACAACTATACAATGATGCATGTCATACAATTACTACAAAAACAACATGTTTATAACCCTCATTCAAATCATAAACAACAACAATTTTGTACTTCCACACAATTATCCATAAAGCATTAATAATATGTATTCCATGCAATCATTAAACAACTCAAATCACACACAATCATTCATCAACATATTTAATAATAACTCATATGATCGCAACTAAATAATCATGTTTAACACAATATTATCATCAACAACATGCTCAACAATCAACATACCACTATTCATCAATATCATATCATTATCACAACCCATAACCTTATTCAACACAACATCAATAACACCATCCAATAATCAAATCAATTATCAATTAATTTAAAAAATCAATTTTAAAATATTTTCAATCAATATTTCACATCATCCAAGCACTAATAGAGGTTAGTACTTAGCTAAACAACAACAAAAGTCTAAAAATTAAAACTTGTATCTTAATACCAAAGGAAATTTACGCAAATTCTAGGCTCATGACGCCTGTTGCATATGACCGACGATTGCGATCTGTTGTCGCTACCATGACACTCGGTTTCCATGAGCCTAACGATGACGACCTGGCTGCCATCGACATACAACAATAATAAACCATGATTTTCATTTCGAGATCATTGAAATCTCCCAAAATCACCTTTAAACATCCCAAATCACTTAAAATCATATCAAACATGTCATATAATAAGTTATAACACATTATTTCAGCACTTTAACACCTTTAATCACTTATTTTCATAATTTCACAAAACCCTCATAACTCTTCTTAAGATTCATCAATGGTGGAATTTCATCAACTCAAAATATAATTTAACACACATCATAGTGCACAAATTTAATCATTATCATCATCACATAATATCGGTCATCAACAATTCACGTAATTCAATCAAACCCAACAATGATATTGAGGTTAAGAGCTCCTTATTTTACCCCTCATGCATATACCCATTAGAGAAGTAATTTCTCCATTACCTCGGTTTTCCTAGCAGCAATTGATAATTTTATGGTTTGATTGATGCTTCTTCTTCTTCAACTCCTAGCCTTTTATTCTCTAAACTCTTCTTTAGCCTCTGCTCTCTAAACCAATTTTTCATGCATTGACAAATATCCCTAAACCTAGATTATGCTTAACCTTAATAGTTAGGATATTAATCTATTTAAAATTGTAGTTTCCCCTCACTTAATCCTTTCTCACTCCTTCCTCCTATTTCTCTTATTTTCCACTTTTGGCCTAAATTCGATTTCCTCATTTTAATTAAATAAATCAAATAAAATACTATTGTTTTAATTATTTAAAAATTCTAAATAAATTCTAAATAGTTCTAATCAAATCTACCACTTCCAACCTACTCTACACCTATATCTCTAGAACATGCACCCCTTCAATCACGATTTATTTAATTAATACCAAAAATAAAATAAAATATTAACAATCACAAATAAATCTCAATAAGCAAAATAAAATAATTTAATAAAAATTAGGGTTTTACAGTGGAGGAAGTTAAATCATAGTTGACACACCAAGGAGATGCTCCAAAGGATATGTATATTTGTAAGAGGGTTAGCGAGTCAAGGCTTTTTCTTCTTTCCTTTGGGACCTTATGATTTAAGCATGCCCTTCGCGCATTAAGTGCACGCTTTTTTATGTAGTGATGATTGTTGCCCTCAAGGGCTTAAGTTTAACTTATGCTTTTATTATCACATGTATATAGTTTGTTCGAGGAATCTCTTCGCCAAGTTTTGGTTTTGGTGTTCTAATGGAGAGTTAGTATTCTTTGTGTATAATGCTAACGCTACCCTAGGGAGAAAAATGATTCCTGAGAATCTAGCACGTGTGATCATCTTGAGGGGAGACAATGATTCTTTCGTGAGGATCTAACATATGTAATTGCCTAAAAGGGAGGCAAGGATTTACAAGGATCCAACAAATGTAATTGCCTCAAAGAGACAAAGATTTTGTATGAGGATTCATCATACATGGTATTTTGTAGGGAAGTTTCATAAAATCTCTTTATATAATAAGTGAAACGCCTTTAAAACTCACGCCACACATGGGCAAATATATGGGAAAATAATGCATCCTACCAACAAAAAATGTCATGAATTTAATCTTACATGATGTAGATTGTAATTCCTAAAAACAAAATAGTAAGTGAAACTACATTAAACATGGCTTCAGATGCCAAATTGACTTTAGATCCACAGACAACGCTATGCCCAAAGCACCGCTATAGGTTTCTAAAAATTAAAAATTAAAATAAATGTCGCCGCTAAAGATATTTTGATAACACTTTATAAGCGCTGCTATAGGCCTTATCATAGACATCACTTTTCCCTGCTACGCTAGGCTTTAAAAATTAAAAATTAAAAATTAGAATAACGCCAAAGGTTATACTTTACATAGCGCCACTAAAAGTTAATCGCTAAAGGTTATACGCTGTGACAACGCTTCTGCTAAAGGCATTATTCTAAAAGCGCCGCAAAGACCAAAGCGCTGTTGTTGGTAATATCCGCGACAACGCTTTTAGAAA
This sequence comes from Vicia sativa, assembly GCA_021764765.1. NCBI lineage: Eukaryota > Viridiplantae > Streptophyta > Magnoliopsida > Fabales > Fabaceae > Vicia > Vicia sativa. The sequence continues at coordinate 190,189,974 of CM038796.1, forward strand.
GCGCCGCCTTAGGTGATTAAAAATTTCAAAATCCCTAAATTAATAATCAAAACCTCGCTGTGGATTAATCCCTAAATTAATAATCCTAAATACCTAAATCACGCTGTTCTTCCTATTCTTCTTCCACAAACCGATTCGCCACCACCACCGCCCACAAACCACAAAGACGCCATGTCTTCCTCTCTCTCGCTCACAGATTAATCAAACCTCCATTATCTGTTTTCTTCTCCAATAGAACCCTCTCACGGCAGAACCACGCATTTACTTCGCTCCAATGTAACCCTCTCACGACGATAAAACATCTACAACACTGTCTTCCTCTTTCACGAAAGATTAACAAAAATCCTACTTTTCATCGCTTTTGCTCTCTCTCTTCCATTTTCTCTTTGTTCAACCTTAGATCTTTGTTAATAAAGAACCAGTCGCTCACGATAAGGTCCATTTTACTTTTACCTCTTTCCTTTAGCCTTGCATTTTATGTCAGATATGGAAAAGTGTGTTCATAATCAACATAGGGATGCTGCTCGTTTTCTGCTTTGCAAGGACCATTTTTTATTTTTCTTGAATGCCATTCTTTGTAGGAAACATATATGCCGCTTGATTATACTTCTAACACAGAGACTTTTGTAGGAAACTTCCACTGCCACTCATCCTCTCATACTGGCCTTATTTTAACTTCTATGAAATATTGAACTTTCTCTTGAAATGTATATAGTTACATTACACACAGCTAGCATCATATTTGTACAGCAGCTCAATACATATGGAAACATATTATGTAAAATAAGCCCATATGATTCTTATTTTGTTGTGTTTTTGTGCTGTTTCACATTTTTCTAGGAGGTTTCTTTTGTTTGTGAAGAGCCCAAGTAGAAAAGAAAGAGAAAAGAAAAACTTGGTGAAACACAATTGGTAATATCATCCTTCAACTAGTTTATTTTAAGAGTGAACAAGTTCCACCAAATAATATAAATGATGCATCTATGTGTTGTTACTTTTATTGGTTATTTTTCATGGGCCTTTTTTTCAAGTGGTTGGAGTAGCTTTAATCAAATTATATTGGATTGTTGTGTGAAATTCAAAATTTAAGAGCTTCATCATTGGTTTTAACAAAATAGATCCAAGTAAGCTTGGACTTGTAGCATATACAAATGCTATGTAGTATTTGAAACCTAAAGTAGAAGAATATGGAAAGGACCCCACAAATCACTAAATATAAGTTCCGAAGGAGGGTAAGTAGTGTGTGAAGAGGAGAAGTGTAATTTATGGGTTGTAGGTATATACAAATGCTATGTAGAATTTGAAACCTAAAGTAGAAGAATAAGGAAAGTGTTTATATAGCACTTTCATGCTTACAAAAGTGAACGTGATAATGGGTCATAAAATGTTATTGAATTTAGTCCCAAAAATTTATTTTAATTAATTTAAGAATGTACTTCTTAAAAAATATTAAGAACTTGCCTAGCCTAATGTGTACTATTGTATTTGTGTTTGCTTGTTCGGATCAATTTGTATACTTTGCATTTGACCGAAACTCATTATACGCTTGCCCTAATTATTATTTTTGTTTAGCTTATTTAATTAGTAGTAAAACCATGGATAAAAAATGGATGTGTGCCGATCGATTGTCAAAAGAGTATGAGAATGGGGTATTAGAGTTCGTTAAGTTTGTTGAACACGCTGAAGACCGAATAGAATGAAATGTCCTGCTCGGGTTGTTGTTATGGGTCGTCGATGCGTATGGATTGAAATAGTATTTACTGATGCGTGGAATTGATCAAAGTTATACGTTGGATATTTCATGGTGAGAAAGCAGCGAGAATGTTCAACTGGGGTGAAAAGTAATGGGCCTATGCTTCATACGACAATGCCACGATACATATGATTGTGATCGAGTCAAGAGATTGCAGCACGTGAAGAAGATCTTCGTGGATTGTCCCAAATGTTTGAGAGGTTGGTGTTGCTGGGTAGAGCGACAAGCAAAGAGTTGGTATTATTTTTACCGTGATATATATATCGGCAGTTATATCGTATCGTGTCCATGAGATTGGTTATTGATTCTTCGCTCGACAATTCTACCATTAATGAGTTTGGGATTAAAATAAATGAAAATAAAAGACAAAAAGTAAATGAACAAAAAGTATAAAGATACAGCTTGTCCGGAACGAATATAAACTACCCGTCACAGCACTTAAATCTACCACCCATGTTATACTCGGCCTACAATACCGTCCGTGTCATCACATACCTCTCACAACCTAAGCTATTTCTAACCTAAATTGAGAATCCTCCGAATCATCTCGATATCCATTTCTGGCCTATCTCAACAACACAAAAGTCAACTCATCACCTCCATACCCATCTTTGCATACTACCAACGCAGAGGCATTAAGTTCGATACTCTATAGTGAATGTTAGATCTAAACCCATTTCTAGTATTCAAACCAATGTAATCATCCTAGGAAAGAATCTACAATCTATCTCTAGTAAAGCTCAAATCTCCAACATAGAAGGTAAAACCTAAGACAATCACCAACATAGATTCGTAAAGCAAACTTTATACAACGCCAAGGCTTACAAATATACATGAATTATGAGTAGATATACATACAAAACCCAACAAAGAGATTACAAAGAGAAGAGGAAGAGGAACCAACATTTCTTGGTTTATCAACACCAATCGACGAGAGATTGATTCGGATCATCCAAATGCAAGCTCCAATGTTGTTTCTAAGCTAATCTATCAAAAATGATGTTGATGGTGTTGGACTCAAAATACCCAACCCATAACCTAAAATGTGTTTTATCCTTTTTAAAGAATTCTGAGTCGTAGGGCGCGCTAAGCAGTATTCGCGCTAAGCGCCGTCTGATGTTCAACATCTTGTTTTTGTCATATCTTGAGAACCGTAACTCGAATTGCGGTTTGAAGCGTTGAAAAGCTTATTCAATTCTCTATCTAACCATGAAAAATATCAAGCTTTTATGACTTTGAAATATTTGAAAAACTTATCTTTGCTTATGTGTCCTTTTATTGCTCAAAACCATGCGTTTAGTCGTGTCTTTTACACTTATTACTCAATGCTCCAATTATGAATGAATACCTATAAAAGAGATGAAAACAATCAAATGATACAATATTTACACAAAAATCAATTATTCTATTATGTACACATTTATACAAAAGCGGGATTTATTCAAGAATATCAAAAAGAACCGATAAGTTGCCACTAAACATATATACAAAATAACTTAATTTTGGCACTTTATCAGCTGGTAAGCGATGCAGAGAAACCAGTATAAAGATTGCCCCAAATTCACAAGATTGTCGGTATTAAAATTGTACAACCAAAGGCGCCAAGTAATGGATGGTCGGATAAAAGTTTCCACGAGTTATTAGCCCTTTTGAGAGATATGCTTTTGAGGATAATGTTCTTCCTAATCGAACCCACGAGGCCAAAAATGTTGTGCTCTATTGGCATGAGCTATGATAAGATACATGCATGTCTAAATGATTGCATTTTGTTTCAAACGAATATGCATCGTTGAATGAGTGCCCTAAGTGCGGTTTATCTCGATATAAGAAAAATTATCTCCAACTAAAGTCTTATATTTTCCTATTACTCGAGATTTAGACACATGTTTCGTAGTGAAACCGATGCTAGACACTTGACTTGGCATGCAGATGAAAGAATTATCGATGGAAAGTTTCGACATCCAACAAATGCACCACAGGAAGAAAATTGATAATGATTATCCTGATTTTGAGGAGAAACAAGAAACCTTCGCTTGCATTATCTACAGATAGAATGAACCCGATGGTCTTCAAAGTATCTCACATTCCACATGGCACATGATTCTTATGATTTATAACCTACCTCCATGGCTATGTAAAAGCAAGTACATGATGTTATCTATGTTATTTTCTGGGCCTAAAACAACCGGGAACACATGATGTACACTTGAAACCTTTAATCGAGATTTGAAGATTTTGTGGGAGAACGGTGGAGGTTTATGATGGATATAGGAAAGAAAGTTTCAATTTAAGGGCGATGTTGTTTATACAATTAACGATTTTCCAAAGATATGAAAATCTATCCGGGTATAGCATTAAAGGTGAAAAGTGTCCTCATTCGTGAAGATGGAACCGATACAAAGCGATTGAAACTTTGTCAATAATGTCTTTCTCGGTCATAGTAGATTCTTAAATTCTAAATATCAATGTCGTGGATGGAGAAAAGTTCAATGGAGATACTGAACAATATAGAGCTCCAACGGATTGACAATGATCAAATTTTGAAAAGGTGAAAGATATGAGTATTCAGTTTGGCAAGCCTTTTGCACATAAAGTTGTCACAGGTGGGTGGAAGAAGAGGTCAATTTTTTTTGAATTGCCATATTAGAAATCTTTGTACGTAAGACATTTTCTTGATGTTATGCATATTGAAAAAAATGTATTTGAAAGTGTTATTGGTACGTTACTCAATATAAAAGGAAAGTCTAAGGATGAACTTAAAGCAAGGGAGGACATGGTAGAGATGAGAATAAGAACTGAATTAGGACCCAGAAGAAAGGAAGACGAACATATCTACCACTGCATGCTTATACTCTATCTAGAAAGGAAAAGAAAATATTGTGTAAGTTTTGTGAAGTTAAAGTTCCATAAGGTTACCCTCAAACATTAGAAGACTCGTGTCCATGAGACATCAATTTAAAGAGTTTGAAGACATGATTTATGTCATAATGGAACATTTTCTACCAATAGGTATACGTTCTATTTTGCCGTAAAAGTAAGAAGCGCTATAACTAAATTGTGTTTTTCTTCGTGTCAATTTGTAGTAAGGTGATCGATCCCGAGATCTTACATATTGCAAAAGCAATAGTTATTACTTGTGTGACCTTGAAATGTATTTCCTCCATCATTTTTGACATTATGGTACATCTTGTTGTTCATCTTGTGAAAGAGACACAATTGTGTGGACCAAATTTTATGCGAGATGGATGTACCCTGAACGTTATATGAAAATATTAAAAGGGTACTTGAAAACCGAAGTCGTCAGAGGGTCAGTATGCTGAGCGTACGTTATGAAGAAGCGATTGAGTTTTGTACTCGATTTTTTCCAATGTGCAATCCATTGGACTCCCAAATCTCATTTTTCGAAAAAAGAAGGTAAAAATTAATTGAAATGAAATGTGACAGTATGGATGACAGGATCAAGTGCATTTGTATGTTCCTTAACAATGACAATGAGGTTGAGCTGTGTTGAAATGCACAAGGCTATAATCAGGAGGTGAGAATCAAAGTAGAAATGAAAATTGATAGACGAGCACAATCAAAGTTTTATACAAAGGTTTAAGGATCATATATATTCAAAGTTTCATTCAGATCCCGCTTCAATATCGTATGTGAGATGTTTGGCATATGGCCCAAGTTCGATGTGTTTTATTATAGAGATACACAATTAATGGATACATTTTATACCAAAGAACAAGATGAAAAAAGTACTATGCAAAATAGTGGTGTCATGGTGGTAGTGAAGCAATGCACATTTCTAGTATGAAGGACTTAAACCCCAAATATGAAAATCTATCATATTTTGGGGTTATCAATCACATTGGGTGTTTGATTACGAGAAGTTTCAAATTCCTATCTTTGTTTGCAAGTGGGTACATAATAGTGGCATACGAATGGATAAGTGGGTTTTGGGTGGATCTTAATGAAGGGGTACAAAGATGAGCCTTTATTCTAGCCTCCCTAAACAAGTGTTCTATGTCACGTACCAGAAGAGTACGAATGGTCTATAGTGCTTTTATCTGAAAAGTGATTGATGATAAAAGTGTAGATCAAGGTGATGTTGATGTTGAGAATGAGTCGTATATTAGAAACGATCGAGATAAAAACTACAGATGAATCATATATAAAAGATCATGATGAGAGAATTTGAATCAATCCTCCGTCTGCTGCTCTTAAGAGACAAGTAATTCGCAATCCAACCAAGAAAAGAAAGAGATGTTAGTGAAAGAGGTAATATAGTAAAGATGTTATATATTCTGCCATGAATGTTTCTGCCATTCTTGTTTCTGCCACTATTTGTGAAGTGTTAAGTTTAATTCTTATTTCTGCCATTCTTGTTTCTGCCACTGTTTGTGAAGTGTAAAGTTTAATTCTTATTTCTGCCATTCTTGTTTCTACCACTGCTTTCGCCAGCTTATTCTGAATTTTTGTAATTTGTTGGGAACTAGCATATCCGTGCATACATTACTCGATAGCTTGAATTTTCTACTGTTGGCTATCGGAGTTTGTTAAGTGCTAGCACTTAGCACACTGGCATAGCTGCACTTAGCAAACTCTGATAGCTAACACTTAGCAAACTTCTAATAAATGATATATTTGTCATTTTATATACTCAATTTATTATGGAATTAGATATTTGGAATTATATATTTGGAATTAAATATTTGTCATTAGATACTAATGTTTTCTTTATTATGAGGTTAGATGGCTAGTAACGAGGAGCACCCACACAATGATTCTATTAATGATGGAGACAATGATGGAGGCAAATCCAATAAGGAGTTGAAAAGAAATCAAACGAGGAAAACTATTATGAAGAATATCATTCGTGATAGAGATAGAGACATAAAACGATGTGCATTGGAGTCCAAGTGACCAATTAATTGAGCCTAACGGTTCTAAATTGACAAGTTACACAAGTACAATTGTGAGGAGAGAAATTCCAATAACTTGTGATGAGTGGAGAGATGATACGTTGGATGACGCTAAAACAAAATCAGTGGGATACAAGTTCTTTAAAATGTCTTTAAATTACGATTATGTATTTAAATTACTTATACTAACGCATTTTGTGTATGTTTTTGTAGAGTCTTTCAACATTGATGACACAAGAAAAATTATTGTCTTAATCTGGCAAAATACTAAGAGGTCTAGAACATATTTAAATAAACTATCTTAAAGATTTAAATTATTTTTGTTGATGCAGCGTCCAACAGTATGCAGATGTGATTTCACTTAAAGAATGAGATGTTTTAAAGCCAAACGAAAACCCCAAAATTTCAGTGTAAGGACGTAAATAGCCAAAGAGCATCATCTCCGCGTATCCATACAAAAAGGGCGTTTGGGATATGCGATTAGAACAAAAAATTGTAAGTATTTACAAATTGCAATGATATACTTGTTCATCAAGAGTTATAAGCGATCTTATTTTTGTGTTAATGTGTAGTTAAAAGGAGAATAGTTGAAACATCTCTTCCGAACATGTTTTGTGGAAGGCTGCCCGTGGGTAAGGATGGAGTTCTTAAAGAAGATGTACAACAAATTTTTGAAAATGCATAAGTATAACATTAATTCTAATTAAATCAAAATTTTATTAACATATAATATTCATGTTTTTTCGATATTTATATGAATTTCGTGGAGATCCCGTCTACATCTCCACCAGATGATTGCAGGAGCATAGTTAGTCGAGCATTAGATGATCGTGAGTATTCTGGTCGGGTGAGGGGTAAAGGACACGAGTTACTCCAACATCCTTGAAAAGAACAATCCAAAGACAAAATCTGCTAGCAATAAAGAACTGCAGGCAAGGTTGGATGCATTAGAAGCTGAAGTTCTTGAATTGAGGAAGGAAAAAGCAAGACACCAATCAGAAAGGGAAGCTTCAGGTGTTAAAGAAACTAGTGACATAGCTAGTGTCAATTGTGCAGTTCAACCAAGTATTCCCGAGGTAATTACATATATTATTATGAAATTAAATTAGTGTAATTTATTTAACTGACATATATACACATTAACAATGTCATATTTATTATTGATTTTAGGGCATTTCACCTTGTCAACTCTTTTTAGAGACACCAACTTATCGCATGGTTGTAGGGAAAGTCCATAACACTGGAGAAGTACTTCATCATAAACCGCTCCTTCTGATATTGAAAGTGTCAATTGATATTGCTTTAGAGGAGGTGCGTATTACCAATCAGAAGAGTTTTGGATGCAACATTGGGAGGCACAGGAGCGTATGTTGCATGACCGTCAAGACTCATTCGCATATATAATGAGGTATACTTAAAACCATTATGAACCTTTGAGTACTCAAATTTTTACGTTCATTTTACTTACATTTTTTTTGCATGGTAATGTTAGACTCCTACAAAACCCAAACTAAAAGATAAGGGGATTATGCGGTCAATCGAGTCAGTGGCATCAAAAAATTGTACAACACAATTATATGATATTTATGCTTAGATAATGTTAATTTGTCATCCTATACTTGATCACTCTAATTTTATGATATTTAGATTATTCGCTAAAGAGTTGAAGCATCGTAGGGTAAGGAGTTGTAATTAGCAACATTCCCACGAAATAAAGAGTGTTGCTAAGAGGACCGGCTAGAAAGAAAACTACTTCACAGTATAGGTCGTGCCTTGACATATATAAGCTTCACAACTATTTCACAAGGTGGTACTAGTCTTATACCCTGGATGAAGGATTTATGGTTACGAAGGCATGACAACAATTGGTAAGGAGGATTTGGAACAAGTTTTTGGGCACTTGACATTAGGCGCATGTTATCAATACATACATCGGTATACTCAATCAACTTGTTTAATTAATTGAAAATTTATTTACTCATTTCAATGAATAATTAATGTTAATGATGTTTTTATTTAAGGTTTACGATATGACAAGTTGATTCCGCGTGGATTGGAATCCGATTCGCTTTCATAAATCCCAATTTTGTCCACGCAGGGTCAATCATCTCAAAACCAGATGAAGTAATAGGGTTTGTACTCCATTTATTTATGGCCAACAAAGATACAAAAAATTATTCTTTTACCATATAATCACCACAAGTAAGATTTTCATTCTAAATTTCCTCTATTATAATTTTTTCGTTTTTTAACATCGTGTAGAAAGTTCCCATCTAACCTTTATTTAATATTACAGTGGACACTGGTTATTGGTTGCAATTAATCATGTGAGAGAAATTGTATATTATCTGGATTCATTGGGCAATGATTGGACAACATACCCAGATATGAAGAAGACGATTGACACGTAAGTGAGATTGTTCTAAATATTTCTCGGTATATTTAATTATTTATGTGATAGTTCTAAATATTTGTTATTATCTTATTATAGCATTCTATAAAGTTTTCGAGCACAAAGAGATATTCAAGTACCAAGGAGTAGAGTCAACAATATTTCTTGGATCAAAGTGGAGGTATATATTTTCACAATTTTGATTATATAGCGATGATACTTGATAAAACAAGTTAAGGTGTATATCTTGATGTATATCTGTATTTTCTTTCCATGTGTAGTGTCCTCGTCAGAGCATTGTGTATTTGCGGTTATTATATGTTGAGGTTTATGAAAGAAACCGATTAGAGGTTCCATCCACGATATGAATTTCTAACTTAGGAATTATTTTAATATTTCTCATAAAATGACTTAGTGTTTTAAGTAAATCATACTATGTTATATTATTATGTAGTACTTGTATACTATATTTATATTTGTTATGGAGTTGAGAATTTTATTATAAGATATAACTTTGAGTTTTGAGAATATAATATATATCGTTATAGTTGTGTTACAATATTATTGTTTTTGTTGTTGTTATTTGGTAACTTGTATGAATTTCAATTTTTGATTTTGTTTCGGGTTATATAGGTGCAGATCGATGTAGAAGATAGAGTTATTTTGTAATTCATTATTGATTTTGTTTCATTGTTGTATATATTAATGTTGTTGTTATTGTATATATTGTGCAAAAAGGATTGAAGATGTATATTGATGTTGTTATAATATTGTTTCATTGTTGTATATTGATGTTGTTGTTGTTTAAAATGTTCTATTGAAACTACAAATTTTGTAAAAATCGTGCAAAATGGTGAAATTAAATTTGATAGGCAACATTTTGTTTTAAATGAAAAAATTATATTAAAGAAATAATTAGAAAACGCTGCTAGGGAGGGGGAATAGACAGCGCTTAATGAGCTGTAAAGTGGTTGAAAAAGCTGCTATAAGGGAAATAGAAAAGCCGCTAAAGGGTACATAAAAGCGTTGATAGTAAAGCGCTGCTAAAGAGGTATCTATACGACTTTCGGAAAAAGCATTGCCTAAAGGGTATCTATAGCGACTTTTACCGCCTAAAGCTCCATTAAATTCTTTCAAAAGCGCTTGTGAATAAGCTAAAGCGGGTACCTATAGCAGCGCTTTTCGAAAAAGCTTTGCTAAAGAGACTCATAGCGCTTTCATTTGTAACCTAAGCGTGTATACCTTTAGCGGTGGTTTTAGCAGACTTTTAAGTCTTAAAAGGCCTAAAAAAGCGATGTCTAATCTTTGTTTGCATAGTGCTTGATGCTTAAACAAATAACAACTTAAATAAAATTATCTTCCGACCTTCACGTTTTATTGAGTTAGCTCCAAATCTTCATCTTTGTACATTTCTTTAGTGGCTTGACCCAAACTCCATGCCCACGAAGTTTCGCCTACATCCTAACCTTTTTCGCTGGACTCTACGTGGTAGCATTTCTGGCGATCTCTAATCCCATGAATGACCCGACTCGTCCATCGATAGTGGGTACTCCAGACATAGATGCAATGTAGATAGTGCGACTCCTAACTACTATAAAATACCTTGCCTTAATCTCTCTGGTGTTTTCTCCTGCTCCAAAGGCGGTCTTCAATGTATAACCTTTCATATACACTTGTTCTCCCGAAAATTCCACCAATGATCCTTGGAAGACTTTGAGATCGTCTATGTCCAAAAAATGCCTCTCAAAAGCATCCCAATAGAAGATATTCACAAAGCTTCCCTAGTTAATCAATACATTCTTAATCTGCCAATCATCACATCTCACAATGATGACCATGAAATTATCGTTATATAGGTGAATGCAAGTAGCATCCTTCTCAGAAAAAGAGATCTCAACTTTGTAGCACTACTTATTTAAAGATTTGTTTCGGAGGTGATAAGCCTTTTTTATTGAAATATTCGGAAGATATTGATTCAAAAAACTCCACTCTAATCTACATGATTAAAATTGTAGGTGGAGTTGTTGTTTAATATTCTAGGTTATAAAAATATATAACACTATACTATTGAAAGAAGAGTTTATTGTCATTGCCGAAACATGTAAAGAATTACGATTGTTGAAAAAACTATTACAAGAGCTTAACTTTTCCTAACAAATGTTTATAATTCGATTATAGTCAAAGAATTATTAATTTTAATAAAATTTCAACTTTTCATAATAGATTTAAACATACATCTATGTCATACCTCACCTTTTGGATGTTAAGTTCATAGAATTAACTAACATTTTTAGGAATGATAATAATTTTGATATGATGACTAAAACACTAGAAAGAGACAAGTTTAAAATTTTTTGTTACAAATTTACCTATTTGGCAATTACTTACTTCCCCATAATTGTGAGGAATACATAGAGTATTTAAATTTTAAACCCCTTCCTGTATGAAAACTATCCAAATATTTTACTCAATTAAGTATCTCACTTATATATGGAGAGGCATGTCATATTAGGAATATTAGGGTTATAAGAAGAGGATGTTTTGTTGAAGGAAATAGTCACTAACAAGAAAAAAGTAAAAAATAAATCATATTTTCATCACAACTTGTCACCATATTTCTGTTATTAAAGATTTGTTCCCCATTGAACAAATATAAAAATATTTTGCTGATGAAATCCTAATGTTTTACCGAATAGGATAACAAGGCAAATCGGCAATATCACATGATCCACAGTTGAAAACAGCACATGAAAAGCATTTCACAATTGGAAGAGATGCTGCTAAACATATATAACAGAATAAGTAATCAAAAGATAACTTGTCAAAGATTGATGTCTTAAAAGTTCACCTGCAAAATACCTTAGGATAACATTTTCATGTTTATATGAACCCATCTTCAATAAGAAACTAAGAATCCTATGCTATTTTTTATGTGGTCGTAGTAGATGTGTAATGTAAAATCCACAAAGCTAAGAATAATAGTGTCAGATATACTGTAACAATCATTACTACCTCCACTATCCACTACTATCACATATATGTATGGTCCATTCAAACTGAAAAATAAATAAAATTAAAAATATAAATATAAATTTTTTGTCATATTTAGTGACACATGAACATTTGATCTAGCATCCTAGTATTCACCCTACATGAGTTTTATTGTTACATATCTAAACTTTCCTATACTTTAGGAAGCTACCACCTTTTTCTCCTCATTGGCTAAGTGATTTGATTGAACAATCTCCCTATCATTCCATTCCATTTTTTCCTTTTCATCTTCACTGCCAAGATACAGATTGAATTTGTTTCTTCATTTTTGGAAATATTTTCCTCTTTTATGTCACTATTTCTTCAAAACGAAATCTTCACATGACAGTATCAACATTCATTGTTTTCTTTTTCACTGTTAAAAAAAAATAAAATCATTTGCATTGGAATTTGGAATTGGAACATCAATATAGATACCATGATGTGTATTGTGCACTGCATATCCCTACAATGCCGATGAATAATTACAATTTACAAGGATGTATCATTTTCTATATCTAATGGTTCATGCATGTAAACATGATATATGGTATTTAGATGAAAGATAATAGACATGATTCTCCACAAATCGAGTAATAAACAGTATCACTTGACAATTATATGAGGACAAACTGAAAAGACAAATGTTAAGGTTTTTATCATGATGACTAGTTTGATAGATGAGTATATACATGTCCTACCTCTTTATCATGCCTTCAACTTTCTGAACCATAATTGATTGATTGTTCTAGCATTTCTATGATTGTAACCAAATAAAATATAAAAGACAATTTAACTGCGATTTAGCTGGTCATATGTCGGAGTACGGTTTCATACATTATAATTCAAATGGTTATGTTTTTAACTTAGTTAAGATTTATACTACTATTGTTTTTATGTGGTTGATATTCCAGTTTTTATCCTCAAAGAGAAAAGGAACTTGAGTTTTCCTCGTGGACAAGAAGGTGTACTCATATTGGTTATCTTCGATTATACTCTATCATGTTGTTTTGCTGATTTTGAAGCTTCATGAGAAATTGATAATTCAAGTTGTAGTGTCACCTACAAACAAAGATTTGATTTGGATGTGTTATAGATTCTTATATATGATAAATGGTAGATTGGAATTAAATGATGCCGATTTCTATACATTATCTTAACAGAAGCAAAATGTTAAAACTTTCAAACAATCATATATATTAATTAAAACTAACATTTTTAATCTATACTTTTAGTCCATAATTCTCAGGCTTTCCTCATATAATTTATGTACTAATATCTATAGATTTTTTTATTAATGATTTAATTTTTTTTAATCATTAAAAGAAGGTGAATTAGATTTTGAAGGCTCATGAACCTGATAAATTTTACATATCACTCATCAAAGAGTTTCTCATATTGATAATCAAAATTGAATATTTAATTTTTTAGCGTGTGAGCCAACTCCTTACCAACTGAGTCATTAATATCTGATTTAATTAGAAGAATTTTTTATCATTTTATTAAGTGTTCTTGAATATATTTGTGGAAATTAACATGAATAACCTGTATAAATGAATATTATGATGCAATAACTTAATTCTGAAGCAAGTTGTACATATTTTGGTACCACTAGCTAGTAGTTAGTAACATAAAGATTTCTAGCATTAAAAATTAATAAACACTTATATTAGATCCGGGTCGTTAACTTAAAAACAACCGGCTCAAATTAAACATCTTTAAATAATTTATTTTATTGATCAATGATCAAACGGTGGAAATTAACTCATTATTGAATGACAGATCTAAGATGTTGGAATCTAAATCTATTTTAAGTCATCATGATAGCGACTTCATGCCTTCCTAACGTTTCTAAAACGAACTTTTTCGCAAAGTCTATGATATGTGCCCACTAGTTACTTTTTCAGTTCATAATAGAATCAAAGTGATTTGTATTATTGTATCATTGTATCATCACACACACCCTTCACCGTTTTACCGCTATCTCAATGTTACGTTACTAACAAACAATAAATGAAATATATAAATCATTAAATCATATTATAAATTTTTTGCCGACATTATTTGTGTCATTTCCCCTAATCTAAAACTTTTAAGGAAAAAATAAAAGGTTGCTGACATATGAAGCTAGTTTGAGTCTTGCAAAACATCTTTGAAAAGGAACAGTACTGTTCACTGTTCTGATATAGATAGATGCTTTTGGTCAAAAGAAATCCGATCCAAGATAAACAAGGGTAGTGGGTGTTTGGTTTGTGAGTGAGAAAAAGTTAACAACTTGAATACAAGTGGATACAAACATATGTGATTATTTCTGGTATTAGTATGCTTTTTGTTCTTTTTCATTTGTTCCATCGTCATCGGTTTCCCCAACTTTTCACCACGTATATGTTTGTTTATCGTCCACATCCCCTTAAATTCTTCCTCATCAATGTTTCGATCCCACCTCTCATGTCTTCTACGATACATACTATCTTGAATCATCCGTATCAGTTGATATTCCAGATAAATAGACTATTTGATAGTCTATTCATCTGGAATTTGCGACAGATGATCCAACTCATTTAATGTTTTGATCTATTCATAATACATTAGCTTGAATGAAAAAAACTAAAATACAACAACTCACAAACATAACATCAAAGTAGGAAAACACATAATAAGACGTTTACATATACAACACGGTACTTATAAATTATGATTAACTAACTCAATCACATGATTAATTAACTAATCTCATCACACAAACCATGGTTTAGGGGAAAACATGTTAATTAATTAAAATATTGATCGAGTTATTGTTTTTAAACAAAGATGTGTTAAGAGAATGAGAGGAAAGGAAGGAAGGTAGAGTTGAAGCAAACTATGAAATGGAATTCTCAAGCTGAAGCAGGTCTGAATCTTTGCCTACAAGAATGACACGTGATCTCCATGCACGCGGAATCGACCTGTCTAGTTGCTCTTTCTTTGATCCTTTCGGCTTTCTCAACTTCTTCTCTAGCACGCTCCACATTTGTCTCACGTGCAAACTCCGACTGCGCCATTTCCATCTCCCTCCTTGTCAGTTCCCTTACTCTCGGCGTACGCCTTTTCCATTGCGGCCAGGCGGATTTGCTCCGCTGCTTCCTTCAACTTCCTCCTTCGCACACCAGCATGGAGGGTGGACCCACGCTTATGGAGGCTGTAGGTCAGTGATGGACCAACGCGTTCGGATTTTGATGATGAGGATGATCAGGTCTGAGAGAGATGAATCGGAGCATGGTGAAGGTAGAAGCTCGAGTTCTCTGTTGAGTTGATCTTCCATTTTTGAAGGAAAAAAAAAAAATGGGAGAAAGAAACTGTTTCGGTTGAGTAACTAAATTGAAGAACAAGTTTGGACTCAACACTCCGTAGCGGGAACCCATTTATAAACACCTCCACTTGCCAAACTACGACTTCACCCTTAGGTTAATGAAGAAGTGTTATAATGAATGAGGATAAATGAGTAAATTAGTTTTAAAAGGTAGGGACAAGGAATTTAGAGGTTTGGAAATTCCGTTATGAGAATGGGAAAAGGAGGGAAAATAACGGATCACGTTATTTATAGATGTGATATGAGGAACTGAAAACTTTATATAATGAAAAGTTTGTAGTATCTTTTTGGTTTCTCTCAATATTAATAGATTTTGACTTTTTCTTTCCTTTTACAGAGATGATGAGATAAAGTGTGTGTATGTGATAATTAATACAATCGCACGTGCGCGATGGTGGCTGGATGAAACTATATAAATAAATAGACCAAATGTTGTACATAATTTAAATATTTTGTTATGAATACAGGCCTGTCCATAAGAAAAGAAGAGTTTATTAAATTAAAAGACTATGTTTAAGTTTTTTGGTGATGTTAGCTTTATTTTTGGACTATTTATATGTAGATGTGTTAGTTCTATTGTTGTTAGGCCCATGGCCCAAGTAGTAGTGTTCAACCATACTATTTATATGTTAGATTGTTATTGCTGAAAAATTAATGAAGAAAAAGCGCTCTTGGAGTTGGGTATTTGATGAAGGCAATGGTTAGGAATTTTGTAGTGGTGTTGGTGGTTGAATGGAAATGTTAAATGTATGAATAAGTAAATATTTTGAAGTGAATATAAGTCTTGGAAAATCCAATGAAATTTAAAGGAAATATAATCTTAAAAAAATCAATGAAATTTGGAGTGAATATAAGTCTTCAAAATCGTTAAAATGGATATGAATATAAGTCTTTAGAAATCTGGTGAAATTGGAGTGAATTTAAGTCTTGAGAAAATATGATGAAATTTGAATTGAATATAAGTCTTGGAAAATCGATGAAAATTGAGTGAACATAAATCTTAGATAATCGATGAAATTTGGTGAATATATCTCTTGGAAAATCGATGAATTTGAGTGAATATAAGTCTTCAAAAATTTATGAAATTAGTGAACATACATCTAAAGATATGGAATTTGAGTAGACATAAATCTTCAGTAATCTGATGGATTTGAAGTGAATATAAGTCTTAGAAAATCGTGAAATTTGAGTGAATATAAGTCTTTTGAAAATCGGATGAAATGTGAGTGAATATAAGTCTTGAAAATCGATGAAATTTGAAGTGTATATAAGTCTCGGAAAAATGAAAGTGAAAATTGAAGTGAACATAAATCTTAAAATAATCGTGAAATTTGAAGTGAATATAAGTCTTCAAAAAATCTGATGAAATTTGAAGTGAATATAAGTCTTCAATTTTTTTTATGAAAATTGAAGTGAAAATACATCTTAAGATAATCTGATGAAATTTGAAGTGAATATAAGTCTTCAGAAAATCCGATGAAATTTAAAGGAAATATAAATCTTAAAAAATTCTAATGAAATTTGAAGTGAATATAAGTCTTCAGAAAATCTGGTGAAACTTGAATTGAATATAAGTCTTCAGAATATTAGATAAAATTTGAAGTGAATCTAAGTCTTCAGAAAATCAGTTTAAAATTGATATGAATACAAGTCTTCATAAAATCTGGTGAAGTTTGAAGTGAATGTAAGTCTTCGGAAAATCTGATGAAATTTGAAGTGAATATAAGTCTTCAGAAAATCTGGTGAAAATTGAGTGAACATAAATCTTAAGATAATCAATGAAATTTGAAGTGAATATAATTCTTAGAAAATCTGATGAAATTTAAAGAGAATATAAGTCTTCAAAAACTTATGAAAATTGAAGTAACATACATCTTAGATAATCTGATGAAATTTGAAGTGAACATAAATCTTAAGATAATCTGATGAAATTTGAAGTGAATATAATTCTTCAGAAAATCTAATGAAATTTGAAGTGAATATAAGTCTTCAGAAAATCTGATGAAATTTGAAGTGAAGATAAGGCTTTAGAAAATCAGTGAAATTGAAGTGAACATAAAATCTTAAGATAATCGATGAAATTCAAGTTATAAGTTTTCAGAAAATCTGATGAAATTTAAAGTGAATATAAGTCTTCAGGAAATATGATGAAATTTGAACTGAATATAAGTCTTTAGAAAATATGGTGAAAATTGAAGTGAACATAAGTCTTAAGATAATCTGATGAAATTTGAAGAGAATATAAGTCTTCAAAAAATTTGATGAAATTTGAACTGAATATAAGTCTTCAAAAAATATTATGAAAATTGAAGTGAACATACATCTTAAGAAAATCTGATGAAATTTGAAGTGAACATAAATCTTAAGATAATCTGATGAAATTTGAAGTGAATATAAGTCTTCAAAAAATCTGATGAAGTTTGAAGTGAATAGAAGTCTTCAAAAAATCTTATGAAAATTGAAGTAAATATACATCTTAAGATAATCTGATAAAATTTGTAGTGAACATAAACCTTAAGATAATCCGGTGAAAATTGTAATGAACATAAGTCTTAAGATAACCTGATGAAATTTGTATTGAATATAAGTCTTCAGAAAATCTGATCAAATTTGAAGTGTATACAATTCTTCAGAAAATCTTGTGAAAATTGAAGTGAACAGACATCTAAAGATAATTTAATGAAATTTGAGTAATATAAGGAGAAAAATACGATGAAATTTGATTGAATATAAGTCTTCAAAATCTGATGAAGTTTGAGTGAATATAAGTCTTCAAAATCTTGTGAATTGAAGTGAACATACGTCTTATAATCTAATGTTTGAAGTGAATATAAGTCTTGAAGTCGATGAAATTTGAAGTGAAGTTAGTCTTTAGAAAATTTGGTGAAATTAAGTGAACATAAATCTTGGATAATCTAATAAATTTGAGTGAATATAGCTATTAAGAAAATCAGTGAATTTTGAGTTAATATAAGTCTTTAGAAATCAGATGAAATTTGAAGTGAATATAAGTCTTCAAAAAATCATGAAATTTGAGAGTGAATATAAGTCTTAAAATCGGATGAAATTTGAAGTGAATATAAGTCTTCAAAATTTGATGAAATTGAGTGATATATAAGTCTTCAGAAAATCTGGTGAAAATTAAAGTGAACATAAATCTTAAGAAATCGATGAAATTTAAAGTGAATATAAGTCTTCAAAATCTAATGAAATTTGAATTGAATATAAGTCTTCAAAAAATCATTATGAAATTGAAGTCAACATACATCTTAAGATAATGATGAAATTTGAAGTGAATTTAAGTCTTAGAAATTCGGTGAAATTTTAAGGAATATAAATCTTAAAAATCTAATGAAATTTGAAGTGAATATAAGTCTTCAAAATACTGGTGAAATTTGAAGTGAATATAAGTCTTTAGAAATTAGATGAAATTTGAGTGAATATAAGTCTTGAAATCTGGTGAAAATTGATGAATATAAGTCTTTAGAAATCTATTGAAATTTGAAGTGAATATAAGTCTTCAAAAATCGGTGAAATTTCAAGTGAATATAAGTCTTTAGAAATTAGTGAAATTAAATGAATATGAGATTCGAGATAATCTTGAAATTTAAAGTGAATATAAGTCTTCAGATAATCTTGCAATTTGAGAGTTAATATAACTCTTCAAAAATTTGGTGAAACATGAAGCGAATATAAGTCTTTAGAAAATTGGATTAAATTTGAAGCGAATATAGTCTTGAAATGGTTTAAAATTGAAAGACGTAAATCTTAAGATTGCACGTGAAATTTGAAGTGAATATAAGTTTAAGGAAAATCGATGAAATTTGTAATTGAATATAAGCCTTCAAAAATCTGAATGAAATTTGGTAGATATAATTCTTGAGAAAATACGATGAATATTAGATGGGATATAAATCTTAGGATAATCAGATAAATTAGAAGTTAATATAAGTCTTGAGAAGATTTGATTATTGCTGAATATAAGTCTTCAAAATCTTATGAAAATTGAAGTGAACATACATCTTAGTATAATCTAATGAAATTTGAAGTGAATATAAGTCTTGAGAAAATCAGATGAAATTTGAAGTTAATATAAGTCTTGAAATCTTAAGAATTTGGTTAAAATTGAATGACTATAAGTCTTCAAAAAATGTAAGTGAAATTTGAAGTTAATATAAGTCTTCAAAAATCTTATGAAAATTGAAGTGAACATTTATCTTAAGATAATCTGATGAAATTTGAAGTGAATATAAATCTTAAGATAACACGATGGAAATTTGAAGTGAATATAAGTCTTCAGAAATAAGATGAAATTTGAAGTGAATATAAGTCTTATGAAATCGGATGAAATTTGAAGTGATATAAGTCTTGGAAAATACGGTGAAATTTGAAGTGTATATAAGTCTTCAGAAATCGGTGAAAATTGAGTGAACATAAATCTTAAGATAATCTGATGAAATTTGAAGTGAATATAAGTCTTCAAAAAAACTGATGAAATTTGAAGTAAATATAAGTCTTCAAAACATCTTATGAAAATTGAAATGAACATACATCTTAAGATAACTCATGAAATATGAAGTGAATATAAGTCTTTCGAAAATTCGATGAAATTTTAAGGAAATATAAATCTTAAAAAACTCTAATGAAATTTGAAGTGAATATAAGTCTTCAAAAAATCTTGAGAAACTTGAAGTGAATATAAGTCTTTAGAAAATTAGATGAAATTTGAAGTGAATATAAGTCTTCAGAAAATCTGGTTAAAATTGATATGAATTTAAGTCTTCAGAAAATCTTGTGAAATTTCAAGTGAATCTAAGTCTTCAGAACATCTGGTGAAAATTAAAGTGAACATAAAATTAAGATAATCTGATGAAATTTAAAGTTAATATAAGTCTTCAGATAATCTGGCAAAATTTTAAGTTAATATAAGTCTTCAAAAAATTTGGTGAAACATGAAGTGAATATAAGTCTTTAGAAAATTAGATTAAATTTGAAGTGAATATAAGTCTTCAGATATCTGGTTAAAATTGAAGTGAACGTAAATCTTAATATAATCTTATGAAATTTGAAGTGAATATAAGTCTTCAGAAAATCTGATGAAATTTGAATCAAATATAAGTCTTTAGAAAATATGATGAAATTTTAAGTGAATATAAGTCTTCAGAAAGTTTGGTGAAAATTGAAGTGAACATAAAATTTAAGATAATCTAATGAAACTTAAAGTGAATATAAGTCTTAAGATAATCTGGAAGGATTGAGTTAATATAGTCTTAAAAATATTTGGTGAAACATGTAGCGAATATAAGTCTTTAGAAAATTAGATTAAATTTGAAGCGAATATAAGTCTTCAGAAATCTGGTTAAAATTGAAAAGAACGTAAATCTTAATATTATCTGATGAAATTTGAAGTGAATATAAGTGTTCAGAAAATCTGATGAAATTTGAATTAATATAAGTCTTGGAAAATCAGTGAAATAGAGTGAATATTTGTCTTCAGAATATCTGGTGAAAATTGAATTAAACATAAATCTTAGGATAATCTGATAAATTAGAAGTTAATATAAGTCTTCAGAAAATTTGGTTAAAATTGATATGAATATAAGTCTTCAAAAAATCTGGTGAAATTTGAAGTGAATATAAGTCTTCAAAAAATCTTATGAAAATTGAAGTGAACATACATCTTAAGATAATCATTGAAATTTGAAGTGAAATAAATCTTAAGATAATCGATGAAATTTGAAGTGAATATAAGTCTTGGAAAATCTGATGAAATTTGAAGTGAATATAAGTCTTAGAAAATCTGATGAAATTTGAAGTGAATATAAGTCTTCAGAAAAACTTATGAAAATTGAAGTGAACATACATATTTAGATAATCTGATGAAACTTGAAGTGAACATAAATCTTAAGAAAATATGATGAAATTTGAAATGAATATAAGTCTTCATAAAATCTGATGAAGTTTGAAGTGAATACAAGTCTTAATAAAATTTTATGAAAATTGAAGTGAACATACATCTTAAGATAATCTGTGAAATTTGATGTGAACATAAATCTTAAGATAATCATTGAATTTGGAGTGAATATAAGTGTTCAGGAAAATCGGTGAAATTTTAAGTGAATATAAGTCTTTAGAAAATCAGTGAAATTGAAGTGAATATAAGTCTTCGAAGAAGCTGGTAAATATTAAGTGAACATAAGTCTTAAGATAATGCGATGAAATTTGAAGTGAATATAAGTCTTTAGAATAACTGATGAAATTTAAAGTGAATGTAAGTCTTCAAAAATCTTATAAAATTGAAAGTGAACATACATCTTAAGATAATCTGATGAAATTTGAAGTGAATATAAGTCTTAAAAAATATTTGAAAACTAAAGTGAACATACATCTTAAGATAATCTGATGAAATTTGAGGTGACCATAAATCTTAAGAAAATATGATGAAATTTGAGGTGAATATAAGTCTTCAGAAAATTTGATGAAATTTGAAGTGAATATAAGTCTTCAGAAAATTTGATGAAATTTGAAGTCAATATAAGTCCTCAGAAAATCTGGTGAATATTGAAGTGAACATAAGTCTTAAGATAATCTGAAGAAATTTGAAGTGAATATAAGTCTTCAGAAAATCTGATGAAAATTGAAGTGAAAAAAGTCTTCAAAAAATCTTATGAAAATTGAAGTGAACATACATCTTAAGATAATCTGATGAAATTTGAAGTGAACATAATCTTAAGATAATATGATGAATTTTGAAGTGAATATAAGTCTTCCGAAAATCTGATGAAATTTGAAGTGAATATAAGTCTTTAGAAAATCTAATGAAATTTGAATTGAATCTAAGTGTTCAGAAAATCTGATGAAATTTTAAGTGAATATAAGTCTTCGGAAAATTTGGTGAAATTTGAAGTGAACATAAAACTTAAGATAATCTGATGAAATTTGAAGTAAATATAAGTCTTCAAAAAATCTTATGAAAATTGAAGCCAACATACATCTTATGATAATCTGATGAAATATGAAGTGAATTTAAGTCTTTAGAAAATTCGATGAAATTTCAAGGAACTATAAATCTTTAAAAACTCTAATGAAATTTGAAGTGAATATAAGTCTTCAAAAAATCTGGTGAAACTTGAAGTGAATATAAGTCTTTAGAATATTAGATGAAATTTGAAGTGAATATAAGTCTTCAGGAAATCTGGTTAAAATTGATATGAATTTAAGTCTTCAAAAATCTTGTAAATCTAGAAGTGAATATAAGTCTTCAAAATAAGTCTGATGAAATTTCAAGAGTAGATATAAGTCTTTAAGAAATCTGGAGTGAAAATTAAAGTGAACATAAAATTAAGATAATCTGATGAAATTTAAAGTGAATATAGTCAATGGATAATCGAGGAATTTTAAGTTAATATAAGTCTTCAAAAATCTGGTGAAACATTGAGTGAATATAAGTCTTAAGATAATTAGATGAAATTTGAGTGAATATAAGTCTCGGAATCTGAATTTAAATTGAGTTAATATAAGTCTTTATCTAATCTTATGAAATTTGAAGTGAATATAAGTCTTAGAAATCTTATGAAATTTGAATAGATATAAGTCTTTAGAAAATAGCATGAAATTTTAAGTGAATATAAGTCTTGGAAAATTTGTGGTGAAATTAGAAGTGAACATAAAACTTAAGATAATCTGATGAAACTTAAAGTGAATATAAGTCTTAAAGGATAGTCTGAAAAGTTTGGAGTTAATATAGGTCTTCAAAGGATTTTTGGTTGAAACATGAAAGCGAGATATAGGTCTTTTAGAATTAAGTTGAAGTTTGGGCGAATATAAGTCTTCAAAATCTGGTTAAAGAATTGGAAAGGACGTAGTCTTAAGATATCTGATGAAATTTGAGTGAATATAAGTGTTCAGAAAATCTGATGAAATTTGTAGTGAATATAAGTAGCCAAAATCTTGGAATATGGAGTGAACATTAGTCTTCAAAAATTTGGTGAAATTGGATTGAACATATAATCTGGGATAATCTGAAGCTATATAGAGTTAATATAAGTCTTAGAAATTTAGTTTAAAATTGATGGATATAAGTCTTCGCAAAATAGGTGAAATTTGAAGTGAATATAAGTCTTCAAAAATCTTATGAAATTAGGTGAACGTCTTTAGATAATCAATTGAATTTGAAGTGAACATAAATCTTAAGATAATCTGATGAAATTTGAAGTGAATATTAGTCTTGGAAATCAGATGAAATTTGGTGGATATAAGTCTTGAGGAAATGGGATGGAATTTGAAGTGTATATAAGTCTTCTGAAATCTGGTGAAATTGAAGTGAACATAAATCTTAAGATAATAGGTAGAAATTTGAAGTGATTTAAGTCTTCAAAAACCGTGAAATTTGAAGTAAATAAGTCTTCAAAACATCTTATGAAATTGAAATGAACATACATCTTGAAACTGATAAAATATGAAGTGAATTTAAGTCTTTCAAAAATTCGATGAAATTTTAAGGAAATATAAATCTTAAAAAACTCTAATGAAATTTGAAGTGAATATAAGTCTTCAGAAGTCGGGTGAAACTTGAAGTGAATATAAGTCTTTAGAAAATTAGATGAAATTTGAAGTGAATATAAGTCTTCCGATAATCTGGTTAAAATTGATATGAATATAAGTCTTCAGAAAATCTGGTGAAATTTGAAGTGAATATAAGTCTTCAAAAATTTGATGAAATTTAAAGAGAATATAATTCTACAAATAATCTGGAAAAATTTGAAGTTAATATAAGTCTTCAAAAACTTAGGTGAAACATGAAGTGAATATAAGTCTTTAGAAAATTAGATTAAATTTGAAATGAATATCAGTCTTCAGAAATCTAGTTAAAATTGAAGTGAACGTAAATCTTAATATAATCTAATGAAATTTAAAGTGAATATAAGTCTTCAGAAAATCTGATGAAACTTTAAGTGAATATAAGTCTTCAGAAAATTTGAGGAAATTGAAGTGAACATAAAACTTTAGATAATCTGATGAAATTTAAAGTGAATATAAGTCTTCAGATAATCTGGCAAAATTTGAAGTTAATATAAGTCTTCAAAAATTTGTGAAACATGAAGTGAATATAAGTCTTTAGAAAATTAGATTAAATTGGAGATGAATAGAAGTCTTCAGAAATCTGGGAAAAATTAAAGTGAACGTAAATCTTAATATAATATGATGAAATTTGAAGTGAATATAAGTCTTCAGAAAATCGATGAAATTTAAATTGAATATAAGTCTTCAGAAAATCTGATGAAATTTGAAGTGAATATTAGTCTTCCAAAATCGGGTGAAATTGGAAGTGAACATAAATCTTAGGATAATCTGATTAATTTAGAGTGAAATATAAGTCTTCAGAATTTGATAAAATTGAAGTGAATATAAGTCTTCAGAAAATCTGATGAAATTTGAAGTGAATATAAGTCATCGGAAAATCGTGGCAGTGAAATTTAAGAAGTGAATATAAGTCTTAGTCTGGTAAAATTGAAGTGAATATAAATCTTAAAAATTTGATGAAATTTGAAGTGAATATAAGTCTTCATAAAATCTATGAAGTTTGAAGTGAATATAAGTCTTTAAAAATCTTATGAAAATTGGAAGTGAACATACATCTTAAGATAATCAGTGAAATTTGATGTGAACATAAATCTTAAGATAATCTGATGAAATTTGAAGTGAATATAAGTCTTCTAAAATCTATGAAATTTGAGTGAATATAAGTCTTCCAGAAATCGGAGAAATTGGAGTGAATATAAGTCTTCAGAAAAGTGAAATTACAAGTGAACATAAGTCTTAGAATGATAGAAGCAGTAAATTTGGAAGTGAATATATAAGTGTTCCAAGAAATATGATAAAATTTGAAGTGAATATAAGTCTTCCAAAATCTTATGAAATTAAAGTAGACATACATCTTAAGATAATCTGATGAAATTTAAAGTAATATAAGTCTTCTAGAAAAATCTTATGAAAATTAAAGTGAACATACATCTTAAAAGATAATCGAAATTTGAAGTGACCATCAATCTTAAGAAAATATGATGAAATTTAGAGTGAATATAAGTCTTCAGAAAATTTGATGAAATTTGAGTGATATAAGTCTACAGAAAATCTGATGAAATTTAGAGTCAATAAGTCCTCGTAAAATGTTGAATATTAGACATAAGTCTTAAGATAATCTAAAAATTTGAAGTGAATATAAGTCTTCCAAAATCTGATGAAAATTGAGTGAAAAAGTCTTCAAAATCTTATGAAAATTTAAGTGAACATCTTAAGATAATCTGAATTAAATTTCTAGTGAACATACATCTTAAGATATTATGATGAAATTTGAAGTGAATATAAGTCTTTGAAATCTGGTAAGAAATTTGAAGTGAATATAAGTCTTCCAGATAATCTAATGAAATTTGAATTAATCTAAGTCTTCCAAAAAACATGAAATTTTAAGTGAATATATAAGTCTTAGATAATGGAAAGAATTTGAAGTGAATTAAGTCTTCAAAAATTGGTGAAACATAGAGTGAATATAAGTCTTTAGAAAATTTGATGAAATTTGAGTGAATATAAGTCTTATGAAATCTGGTTGAAATTGGAATGACATAAATCTTAAATAATCTGATGAAATTTGAAGTGAATATAAGTCTTTCAAAATCTAAATTGAAATTTGAGTGAATATAAGTCTTCAGAAAATCTGATGAAATTTGAAGTCAATATAATTCCTCAGAAAATCTGGTGAATATTGAAGTGAACATAAGTCTTAAGATAATATGATGAAATTTGAAGTGAATACAAGTCTTTAGAAATGCATAAGGAATTGAAGTGAATATAAAGTCTTGGAAAATCTTATGAAAATTGGAAGTGAACATACATCTTAAGATAATCTGATGAAATTTGGTGAATATAAGTCTTAAGATAATATGATGAAATTTAAAGTGAATATAAGTCTTCGGAAAATCTGATGAAATTTGAAGTGAATATAAGTCTTCAGAAAATCTAATGAAATTTGAAGTGAATATAAGTCTTCAGAAAATCTGAAGAAATTTTAAGTGAATATAAGTCTTGTGAAAATTTGGTGAAAATTGAAGTGAACATAAAACTTAAGATAATCTGGTGAAATTTAAAGTGAATATAAGTCTTCAGAAATCAGAATTATTTGATGAATATAAGTCTTCAAAATGTGGTGGAAATTGAAGTGATATAAGTCTTAAGAAGGAATGAAATTTGAAGTGAATATAAGTCTTCAGAGTCTGGTTAACATTGGAGTGGACATAGTCTTAGTATGATCGGTGAAATTTGGAGTGAATATAGGTCTTCGAGAAATCTGGTGAAATTTGGAGTGGATATAAGTCTTGGAGAATAGATGAAATTTGAAGTGAATATAAGTCTTCAGAAAATGTAGACAGATATTGAGTGAATATAAGTCTTAAGATAATCATGAAATTTGAAGTGAATATAAGTCTTCGTAGAAAGTCGAGTGAAATTTAAGTGAATATAAGTCTTCGTAAAATCTTATGAAATTGAAGTGGACATACATCTTAAGATAATCAATGAAATTTGAAGTGAATATAAGTCTTAAAGGATATTATGAAATTTGAAGTGAATATAAGTCTTCCGAAATGGGATGAAAATTTGAGTGAATATAAGTCTTAGGAAAATCTAATGAAATTTGAATTGAGATACAAGTCTTTAGAATTCTAATGATGAAATTTTAAGTGAATATAAGTCTTGGAAATTTGATGAAATTGAAGTGACATAGGAGCTTAAAATAATCTGATGAAATTAAAGTGAATATAAGTCTTACGTAAAACATAAAATTTGGAAGTTAATATAAGTCTTAGATTTTTACTTGAAATTTAAGGTGAATATAAGTCTTTAGAAAATTGGATGAAATTGGAAGTGAATATAAGTCTTCGAAATCTAGTGAAAATTAGTGAACGAAAATCTTAATATAATCTGATGAAATTTGAAGTGAATATAAGTCTTCATAAAATCGATGAAATTTTAATTGAATATAAGTCTTCAGAAAATCTGATGAAATTTGAAGTAAATATTAGTCTTTAGAAATCTGTACGACAATTGGAAGTGAATATAAATCTCTTAGGATAATTTGGTAGAATTTAAAAGTAAATATAAGTCTTCAGAAAATTTGGTTAAATTTGAAGTGAATATAAGTCTTAGAAAATCTGTGAAATTTAGTGAATATATGTCTTCATAAAATTGATGAAATTTGAAGTGAATATAAGTCTTCAGAAATCTGGTATAAATTAAAGTGAACATAAATCTTAAGATAAACATTAAATTTATTAATGAATATAAGTCTTCTTAAATCTGATGAAGTTTCAAGTGAATATAAGTCTTCAAAAAATCTTATGAAAATTGAAGTGAACATACATCTTAAGATAATCTGATGAAATTTGAAGTGAATATAAGTCTTGAGAAAATTTGATTGAAGTTAAGTGGTTAGTCTTCGGAAATCACGGTGAAATTTGGGTGGATATAAGTCTTCCAGAAAATCAAGGTGAAATTTGGAATGAATATAAGTCTTGAAAAATCTGGGAAAATTTGGTGAACATAAGTCTTAAGATAGTCTGATGAAATTTGGTGAATATAAGTCTTTGGAAAATCTGATTGAAATTTGAAGTGAATATAAGTCTTCAAAAATCTTATGAAATTGGGTGAGACATACATCTTAGATGATAGGAGGATTTGAGTGAACATAAATCTAAGATAATCTCAGTGAATTTTGAAGTTTATATAAGTCTTTAGAAAATCTGGTGAAAATTAAAGTGAACATAAGTCTTAAGATAATCTGATAAACTTTGAAGTGAATATAAGTCTTCAGAAAATCTAATGAAATTTGAACTGTATACAAGTCTTCAGAAAATCTTGTGAAAATTGAAGTGAAGATAAATCTTAAGATAATCTGATGAAATTTGAAGTAAATATAAGTCTTCTGAAAAATCTTATGAAATTTGAAGTGAACATACATCTTTAGATAATCTGATGAAACTTGAAGTGACCATAAATCTTAAGAAATCGATGAAATTTGGTGAATATACTAAGTCTTGAAAATGAAGTGAAATTTGAAGTGAATATAAGTCTTCAGAAAATCTGATGAAATTTGAATTCAATATAAGTCCTCAGAAAATCTGGTGAATATTGAAGTGAAGATAAGTCTTAAGATAATCTGAAGAAATTTGAAGTGAATATAAGTCTTCAGAAAATCTGATGAAAATTGAAGTGAAAAAAGTCTTAAAAAAATCTTATGTAAATTGAAGTGAACATACATCTTAAGATATTCTGAAATTTAAGTGAATATAAATCTTCAAGAAATATGATAAAAGATTGCAAGTGAATATAAGTCTTCCGAAAATTTGAGGAATTTAAAGTGAATATAGGTCTTCAGAAAATCTAATGAAATTTGAATTGAATACAAGTCTTCAGAAAATCTGATGAAATTTTAAGTGAATATAAGTCTTCAGAAAATTTGGTGAAAATTGAAGTGAACATAAAACTTAAGATAATCTGATGAAATTTAAAGTGAATATAAGTCTTCAGATAATCTATGAAATTTGGAATTAATATAAGTCTTCAAAAAATATTGTGAAACATGAAGTGAATATAAGTCTTTAGATAATTATATTAAATTTGAAGTGAATATAAGTCTTATGAAATCTGGTTAAAATTGAAGTGAACGTAAATCTTAATATAATCTGGTGAATATTGAAGTGAACATAAGTCTTAAGAAAATCTGATGAAATTTGAAGTGAATATAAGTCTTCAGAAAATCTGATGAAATTTGAAGTCAATATAATTCCTCAGAAAATCTGGTGAATATTGAAGTGAACATAAGTCTTAAGATAACCTGATGAAATTTGAAGTGAATACAAGTCTTCAAAAATTAATTTGAAGTGATTATAAGTCTTCAAAATCTTATGAAAATTAAGTGAACAGACATCTTAAGATAATCGTGAAATTTAAGAGTGAACATAAATCTTAAGATAATTTGGTGAATTTTTGAAGTGAATATAAGTCTTTAGAAATCTGAAATTTAAAGTGAATATAAGTCTTGGAAAATCTAATAAAATTTGAAGTGAATATAAGTCTTCAGAAATTTTGAAATTTAAGTGAATATAAGTCTTAAGATAAAATACGAGAAGGATTGAAATGAATCTAAGTCTTCGAAAATCGATGAAATTTGAAGTGAATATAAGTCTTTAAAATCTTATGAAATTAGGTAACATACATCTTAAGATAATCGATGAAATTTGAGGTGAAGATAAATCTTAAGATAATATGATGAATTACAGAGTGAATATAAGTCTTCCAGAAAATCTGATGAATTTAGAAGTGATGAATATAAGTCTTGAGAGAATCTAATGAAATTTGAATTGAATATAAGTCTTGAGAAATCTGTGAAATTTTAGAGTGAATATAAGTCTTCAAGAAATTTGGTGAATTGGAGTGAACATAAAGCTTAAAGATAATCGTTGAAATTTAAAGTGAATATAAGTCTTCAGATAATCTGGCCAAATTTGAGATTAATATAAGTCTTCAAAAATATGGGTGAAACATGATGTGAATATAAGTCTTGAATAATTATAATTTGAAGTGAATATAAGTCTTATGAAATATCGGATTAAGAAGATTAAGACGTAATATAATAATATAATCTGATGAAATTTGAAGTGAATATAAGTCTTGAAAATCTTATGAAGTTTGAAGTGAATATAAGTCTTCGAGAAAATCTGGTGAAATTTGAAGTCAATATAATTCCTCGATAAAGGTGAATATTAAGTAGACATAAGTCTTAGGATAATCTGATAAATTAAGTGGTCTGGAAGTCTTCCAGAAAATCTAATGAAATTGAGTGAATATAAGTCTTCAAAAATCTTGAAAATTGGAAGTGAACATACATCTTAAGATAATCTGATGAAATTTGAGTGAACATAAATCTTAGGATAATCGTGAAATTTAGAAGTGAATATAAGTCTTAGAAAATCTGATGAAATTTGAACTGTATACAAGTCTTCAAATCTTGTGAAAATTGAATTCAATATAAGTCCTCGGAAATCTGGTTAAATATTGAGGTGAACATAGTCTTAAGATAATCTGATGAAATTTGAGTGAATATGGGTCTTCAAGTAGGTTGATTCTGAAGTGACTATAAGTCTTCAGGAAATCTAGTGAAAATTTGAGTGAATATAGGTCTTCAAGGAGGAATCT